>JARHVA010010744.1:0-134563 GCA_037957365.1 Torreya grandis | reverse complement strand
GAGAGAATGTGATCAAGAGGCACATGTGTATGCAAAAGTCATATATGTAAAATATAGGTCAAAATTTATGTTTTCAAGTGTCTAATACCAAATTTATGTGTCTATAAGACTAAAAAGTGTAGGGGAGAGTGGAAACCCCAATTTAATAGAAATGGTGCTTCATACCCTATTTGTCTCACCAACACTTGAGAATTTCAAAATTATATATTAATTTATTTAAGTTCTATTACATGGATGAAGTTTCTTGGATGTTGTAAAATTCATTAAGTTTACATTTTTTTATCACGAGTTTCCATTTTTTTTATATATATAAAGGAAAATAAATATAAGAATAGATGTAAGTTTGGGTAAAATTAAATAATCCATTTAAGTCTCATCCTTATATGAAGAAAAAATGAATCAAGTTGAAAAATAGGTTATCTCCCAAACATGGTTAAAGATATGTTAATTCTATATATATATATTTACATAAAGGAAAATAAATATAAGAATAGATGTAAGTTTGGGTAAAATTAAATAATCCATTTAAGTATCATCCTTATATGAAGAAGAAATGAATCAAGTTGAAAAATAGGTTATCTCCCAAACATGGTTAAAGATATGTTAATTCAATATCAATATTGTATTATAATTAAATAGTTTATCTCTTAAATGTGGTTATGGACATACATTCTATGTTAGATGTCTTTGGCTAACATTATTAAGGTCCATGATGTTAGGTGCTTGACTTTTAGGGTAGCTTATAGTAGATGAGACTACCCAATACTCTCAATAGGGAGTCATATACTTTTAATATAAATACAAGGAATATATACCATACTTCCTATAAGATTCAAAATCATGACCTCTTATCCAATAAGACAAGATCTTCACCATCAAGTAAACATTAGGTTGCATGCTCATTATTAAAACTAAAGCCAATATAAGTTCAATAAGGTTCCATACCAATAATATGTTAAAATATGTTATAAAATGTTTCCCATGTGTGATTATCATAAGAAGTGATGAGAAAAAGTAAATAAAAACAACAAAAATGATTAGGTCATTAGCCTATGTTTAGGGTTTGATAGAGGGTAGTGGTGACAACTACCTATAATAATCACTTGCTAATGGATTGTGTTTGCTTTTAAAATTTAATCCTACCTAAATATATGGCTTAGAGTTTTTATTTCCATTTTATTGATGTTTTTTAGGTTCATTGTGCTCAAAATATAAGGGTTCTTGAAGACTTATGGGCCCATTCCAATAATTTAAGGAATGAGAGACTTTTGAATGAAATAAAGATGCATTAAAGTGACCAAAGAAGAACCAATTATCCCCTTTGAACATGATGCGATTGAGTTGAAAATGGTTACCCTAACAAAACTAGATTTGATCTACAATTTTGTGGGTTGGGGACCTCGTGAAAATGGTCTATGAGCTTTAGTTATCGATCATCGAAAGGTAGAAGGGAATATGGGTTTTTTTGCATTAAAAAAAATATATTTTTATTATTTTTATAGTATAAAAATATCAATCCAATTGTAAACACCCTAATTTTATCAAGAAACCACAAGTACTATGTATTTTGTTGCTCTTTCACACAAAGGGTCTTAATGATGGTCATAGTCCTTATTCACATGGTCACCTTGAGTATTTTGATCTTGTTGATGCCTTTTTCTCACTCTTTTCGACACCTCTAGTAGTCAAGGTAATCTTTTCCCAGCCTTAAGGCCCCTTAACCTATAATCCCTAGATTTACTCTATTTTAAGCCTTCAAACATTAGTGCAATTTTTAGGATAGTAATTCCACATGGAATTACTATCCACTTTTGCCTTCAGTGTTTAATGGGCCCTTTCACTCATGTTTAAGCCCTAACCCCTATATGACCCATCTCTTATGTTATATATATATATATATATATATATATATATATATATATATATATATATATATATATATATATTGACATGTTAGCTAAAAAATAAGGTATTATATTCCAAACAAATATCTTCCTATATAAAGAGTCTCATAAGGCATTTTACATCTATTATTTACTATTTTATAACTCATTTACATAAAATAAATCAATAGTATAGCTCAAATACTCTACATACTACTCAACATTCACATCTAGACATTTGCATGCTTGATCAGAGAAGGAACTTGGCAAAATTCATCCTAGCATATCATGCAAGTTGATGGTGCACATTAACTAAGGGATAACTACATGTAATCTAAGACCCCTAACATTGGGGTTAATTTAGGTAGCAGTTGGGACAACATGGGTTCTGATCTATGTGATTATAACATCCCACAACCTAGTTTTTCCTTTCTTTTTGCATTTGATTATTTCATAATTTTATGTGTGTAGGTATTCATTAGGTTTTTGGAGAAGAATCAACGAAAATAGTGACATAGATGAACCCCTACATAATAGTAAATCCCCTACAGGACCCTAAATAACTCCCATAAATTTTTTGAAAGTTACAAACAGTCACTACAAGAGGGACATTAACACCAGGTTTGGACACTACCACCACATGGCACTATTGTCCTAAGGGGGTGCTACTATCTAGAGCTACATCTAAAAAATAGTCAATATATGAAAGATTCCTCTTTATCTACTCAGTCATCTCTAATATTGAGATCCATGAGAAACTATATATATATATATATCCAGATAGGTCCACTTTCTCTTTGTATTTACTATTTTTGGAAAGTTATATAAAATCAATAAATTTTGATTGTAGTACAGATTAACAATAGACCCATCCATTTAATCTAGCTTAGGATTTTCATTATAAAACCCTAAAAGGTTAAAACATTTGGTGAACCCATCTTACTTCAAATATTGCATAAAAACCCTAATTTCCTTAGGGTTTACCTTCTCTAAATTTTGCACATTAAATTAGGGTTACAAAATTTGGATTTTATATTTTTTGGGATTAATCTAGCTAATTTAATAAATGCAATACTAGATTTTTTTATTTAATTTAATTTAAATATTTATAACATAACCCTACATTCAAACCCTATATCCACATACTAGGTCCCTATACACACAAACATTAGCAACTAGGGTTTCACTAACAGCCGTATTTTCTATTATAATATTTGTTCAAATAATTCACACATTGTACACATACTTATGTTAGATTATATTCTACCTCTTCTATGTTCAATGTTCATTCTTTACACTATCTTATTTGGCAAGTTTAAAATGGCATCTAAAAGGCCTTCTACCCCTCATCGATTTGATGCAATCTTAATTTTTTCTCATGATTAGAACAATGAATGGGCTAATTTCCAATATTTTACATTAGAGCATGATAATGATTTCATTTATAATGATGATGATGACTATTGTTAGAATGATGGATATGAGGATTATTATGCACATGGAAATACAAATGAACATGAGGATACATTTGATAAATCATCTTCCCTTTCTTCTTACTCGTCTCTTAGTTGTAAAATTCAAATTAACAATACAATGCAAAAATAACCTCTTGTTGGTAGTGTTTTATTACAATGTGATCCTAATTTTTCAACTACTTTTACTACTTCATTATTTAAAATAAATCAATATAAGGGTACTACACAAAAATCACTTTTGCATGCCTCAAATAAAGTAGATAAGAAAAATGCATCTTCTTTACCCTTCTCAATTACATTTCAAAATGAAAATACAAGAGATGTTACACCTTTTAATAATGTACAAACTAAGGTAGATGAAATTCCTTTATCACCTTCATTCACATTTCAAGCCCAATACAATGATTCTTTGCCACAAATAGATAATGCACATGTTTCTAACTCTTCCCATATATGTCATAATATATAAAAAGAAAACATGGTTGTTACTCCTTCCCTCGATTTTCAAATAGAAAATGATAATCGTGCTTGCATTTCAAAAATGACTAGTGAACAAATACCTTGGATTACACTTACATAGATGATACATTGCATAGTAGTGAAAAGTTAAAATATTCTCCTTCTCCTTCTCTTATTGAGAAAATGAATGATACTTATTCTACTCTTACCTCTTCAAATGAATTAAATTCCAATTTTTATGAACCATGGGATAATGATGATTATTGTGATAATGATGAAGATGACATAAAATCTACAACTTCTAATTCTTCTCTTACTTCGCATATATCTCTTGTTCAATGAAACAATAGATCACATGTTAAAATAAAAACACTCACTTATTCTTATGTACAAAATTTCCATTTCATTAGAGAATAAAGTACCTTCTATTCAACTTAATAATATAAAAGATACAAATGAATCCCCCTCAACCCCCATTACTATAGTAGAACCTAGTTATCAAACAAACCCAAACAAGGGTGATAACTTATTTACCTCTAACTAGGTCCAAGATATCACACCTCTAAAGGTTATTTAGAGCACACTAGCCCTTCCTAAACAAGATTTCCAATCTCATGTAAAAATGGCTAAAATTAACAATAAAATTCAAGCATTAAATGAACCCCTTGATAATGATAATATACCTTCACAAGTGCTAATTTATTTAATGTATTCTATGGTTAATTTGAAAAAACAAGTACAACATCTCATCTTGGAGAATGAAGCATACAAATCTCAGGTTGATGCCAATGTGATACATAATAATCCTATTCCACATAGAATTTTAACTATGAGGTTGCCACATAACTTTAAGATACCAATGTTACCTATCTTTGATGGACAAGGAGATCCATATTTACACCTTTAAGCTTATGAGAAATTCATGGTTCATATTACAAACAAGTTAATTCTACTACAAGTGTTTCCAAAGTCACTAAAAGACAAAACACTAGATTGGTTCCACCATACACTTCCTAGCATATCTTTACATACATATGAGGAGCTAGATATAGTCTTTCTTAAGCATTATTTATAGAATAAGGGACTTATAGTCACACATGATAGGTTACCTTCACTATGCTAGGGCAAGATATAACCTACATTAGAATACATTCTATGGTTCAGAGCTTGTTTGCATCAACTAATTTATCAACCAATGGATTTAGAAGGTCAATACATCTTTGATAGACATTTAATCTCTTATCTTAAGGATAGATTACTACATTAGGCATCTAAATCATTCAGACATTTTTGCAATGCACATATATTATTAAAGGCACAATTTTGGTACAAACACCAATAAAAATCTGTGGAAACAATTACAGAGCTCAGAGTGCATCTCCAATGCACACACCTATCAAAATATTTTGGAATAAATATCAAACTAAGGGCACAACTTCAGGACAACTAATAAAGATAGATGGAAATTAATACATAGATCAGAACCCAACTTCAATTTGAACATTAATCAAAATATTTGTAAGAAATTAGATAACTCAGAGTGTAATTTTAGAATGAAAATTGATCAAGATTTTTGCATCAACATATATATAGTTATCCACTAATAGTGTATCACAAGTAGCTCTAGTTTCATAATCAATGTCTACACCAACACAACATGAGTAATATGGTCATTGGTTCTCCATGCCATATAGGTTCAGATAGGGAATCTTGCCATCATAGGGTTACACACAAAGATATTATGAGATATAAATAAAAAACAAACACCATATACAAATACAAAAACTTAAATCTCCTGTACATATGCGTAATACATTCATAAAACATATACAAATCAATTAACATTACTCTAATGAAAACAAAATTACAAACATTAAACATTTCAAATAAATAACCAAACTTTAACACAACAAATTATACAATATAACCATATCCAGATACCAATACATAATTCCAAATTACAATAACAACCATATCTATATAACTCATAACATAATTTCAATACAAATGTGATTTATTAATTAATGATGCAAACATGAATGTTGAGATCAAATCCCTCACTCTCACTCTCAGACACATCAACATTATAACTAGAGGCCCTATTATCTCTATGAGACCTCGATCTATGACTATGCCTACTCTCTCTCTCTCTCTCTCTCTCTCTCTCTCTCTCTTAGTACATAACTAGCTCAACCCTACACTTGACCTACTCCCACTGATCTTGTATATAGTTATCTATTATACGACTACTTACCCCACTTAGAGCATCAAGAGAGGGCATGGTCTACCTCTAAATCTATGCACATAACTCATCTCTCTCTATTACTACTCACATATATGCCATAGTCACTATCACCACATAATCAAATAAATGATCATGTACTCCATCTACATTGGTGGCCTGCTCCACCAATCTATGATCCACAACATCATCTAGAATATCCTATGTTAACTCATGTAGCATTGACTTAATAGTGACCTCCAAATACTCATCATATAATACACCTATAATTATCCATATAATTTCACATGAATCATATTATATCAAAACATATTATCAACATTACCTAGAACATACAAATAAACTATCTAACTTACCATTAATAGCCCGTAGGGGCTCCACATCTAGTACCTCTTTTACAATCATCCTATCCCTGAGAATAGAGGTTCCCACTTGTAATCACTCCACCAAGCCAAGTAGGCCTTGGTCACTCCAACATCATCCACATCTATTACCTCAATCTATTAATCCCACTCTGTCACTAGTATAGGATCTAGCTTAACAATCGATGGCCTCGACCTACTTCTTGGCCTTGTAAGAGCCTAAGAACTCCTTAACTAGACTATGGGTGTTTGGTGCAAATCTTATATGACACAAAACTATCATGTAACCCTCTCATACTATAACTACTCATATACTTATCCCATTGATAATATATCCAATAACTCACTCGAATCCACCTCAACTATGTGTTATCCTCAGGCCATCCTTGATAGCCCTTATAGGGTCTCCAAATAATATCATCTACTCTCAAATTATCTAGTAACCACCAATAATATGTAGTGCTTCTCATTAGAGCATGTCCTATCCTAGTCCATCTATCTACAAATACCTATGGGTGAGACCATACATCCCATAGATGTGCCACTAGCCTGATCATAACTATATACTTGTGTGAAAAATAATGCAATAGTGTTGATGTATCAATATAGGGCCCTATATAGATGATCTAGCATGGTCTAACCCCAAGAATATATAGTTCCATGATTCTCAATGTCATATAATATCTTGTGCATCTTGTATGAAATAGAGACACCACTCCTATCCATGATAATAAATGATGACAATAACACCACTATAAGCTTTCATAATTATGGAACATTGGCCATAATAATTAGGGTCAACAATATGTCACTATGACTACCTATACAATGAGTACCTATAGCCATAATAGAAAAGTACCTAAATACTCACTATATAGATTGCACACCAGTTGCCTCCTATAATACAACTCATTTCCTAGAAATCAAAAATTGGAAGATCCAATATACATCCTCCACTATCATGGTCATCTCACCCATTTGTATCCAAAATGTATACATTTTTGCATTCCACCTCTCACATAGTGTAATGATCATATGATTATCTTAGAGCATAGGCTCCAAAAAAGCCACATGTTGAAATCCTTCTCTCTTGAGCACCTCTATCTTAGCAGTAGACAAGGGCAAACCCTGAATAGTCTTCATCATCTGATCATCATAGAACTCCCTCATATGGGAATCAACCTACAAAAATTTCAAATAATTCCAACATAAAAACAAAAACTAATACCAAAAAACAACAATATAAATCAGAAACTAGTTAACAATACTAAACACCATATTTGGGGTCTACTAGACACTAGCACTTCTCAAAGGATAATGACACTGGAAAGTAGTGCCACACTCTATATAGTAGTGCTAAAAACTAGACACTAATGCCTAGCAAGGGACAATAGAGCTACCTTTTCTAAGATAGGCCAAAAATAGCCTCTCTCTAAAAAAATAAGTAAAATAGACAATAAAAATGATAAAACATAGAAAATGTTAGGGTCTCTTACCAAGTGAACCTCCTCCCTGGCCTGAATGTGTGCCTTGACCTCTTCGTAGCTCAAGAAACTATCATCTCATCACCTTGACACATTTCTCTCTATCATACTAAAACTTCTTTCCACTCAAATGATGCAAATAAATTGATAATGATTCAAAATGACTTATTTAAGTCATCACATACCCAATGCCACCCTATTAATGTTACCCCTATGCATCAATTTTGCTAATTAATACAACTGTGTTATTATTTCCATATCTCAAGAACCATAACTCTAATTCAAAAAATGTTTCTTGCACATGGGACTTGGTATCGATACACTCTATCCCATATTGGTAAAACTAATCTTCTCTTCATTTTAAAACCTATAAAATGACAAAAATAATTATATGTTATTAACCATATAATGAACCAAGTACCTCTCCAACTACACACTAAATTATCAAACTCTAACATAATAAATACATTATTCAAGCCTAATACAACATCACAATTGCCAAGTAAACACCAACACAATCGATCCTTACCACTTTTGGTCACATATACTCATCATAGTCTTGCCTCTCTCACCAAAAAGGGGAGGTGTTGGGACCAACATACCCCATATTTTTAATTGGGACCCTTGAGAATCCCTAAACTTATAACATGGAAATTTTAACATGTCAAGGTCTTTTTTAGAATTTGAATATCATCCACTTTGTTAAAAGGAAAGCTTATGTGGTTTTGATTTGCTTTAAATCTAGACTAACAGTGCTAATGACATTTATTTGGATTTTAGTTGTAGGTTTCATGGCATATATCCCTGTGAATTTTGTATTCCAAAACCTTATCAAACCTTTGGTTCAAATTTGAATAAAAGTGAGAACCAAATTGGTGGGAAACATATTAAAATTTATTTATATACTTAAGTATAAAGCACATAATCTAGGATTGGTCATGTTTTTTAACACAACTTGACTAAGAAACTTGATCCCCTTTATTATTTCCCCATTTTCTAAAGTTTCTTATGGCCTAACTAAATGTCTTCATGTAGGGTCCTTTTATACTCCCCAACTTAGCCTAAGACTTTAATATTGAGGCCCTGACGTATTTATTTAATACAATTGTGACCTTAGTCTTAAATCCTTAATCCTAAGTTTTTATTATCTTCATGGTCCTAATATTAACTTCCTCATGCCTTGTAAGATCCTATAGTTGTCACTTTATCATGGGATTTGATCCAACAAAGTGATGATAACCCAAACTTTAGCTTAAATAACATGCATCTTTGGTAATCTGATGATGTATTCTTACTCGTTAGGACCCAATTAGATGGAGCGAGACATAATTGAAAAGTCAAAAGGATGAAAGAAGCCTAAAAGATGGACATGCAACACCATCACATGTGATGATTAAAAGGAAAGGGGATCACTTGAAAAATCTACTAATCAAAAGAAAGTCCCTAGATCAAGATCCTATGACTATCGCTTTATTGTAGCATTTGATCCAATAGGGTGAATTAACTTTGAGACCCTGAGAATCCCTACACAAATGCAAAGTGGTATCCTCACATTTGGAACTAAATATTTTAATGAAGTTAAAATTGACATTCGTATGAGCATCAACTAAACATTTGAAAAGATGAACTTGATATCCATGTGATCATCAACTTTAAGCCCAATAAAATTAACACTTTACTAGTTTAAACTTGACATCCATGTGACCATCAATTGACACCTATGAGGCTGTATTTGATGTTCACGAGACCATAAATTTTAACCCAATGAAATATTTTACTTAGTGTTCAAATTACATTCCAAAATCCTATTTTAACTCAGAAATGACTTCATAATCTAAAAGAATTGCTCAAAAGATGTTCAACAATGGGAGCCTTCAACTTGTAAAATATAGAAATGGTCTTATAATCTAAATAATTAGGATAAATTCATACATAAAAATGCTCATGGAATTTTGTTTAAAATAATCATGAAACTTAAATCATGAGCTTATGTTAAGTCTTATGTTAAAAAGGGAAGCCCTTGCCACACATAGTGTAAGCTAACCAAAGGTTTCTCATATGTAGTGGCCTAAATTATTTAGACCATCACCCCTTCATTATTAAATTGGAAAATTTAGGCATAAGTCCCTTAACCTAAGGTTTATTTCATGCTTAATAAACACAAAATAAAGCTTAGCCTAAGGAACTTAATCCTAGATCATGACTTTAATAATAGACTAACTTAATGTCCAAGCATTATTTGTAGAACAATGGTTTATGCCCCATCACTGGATTTGATCCAATAACACAAAGGCATCAATGAATTTTCAAAGGCCGATAAGCTCTCGAAATGGCTGATACTCAATTTATGAATGACTGACCAAAATATTTGGAGCACAAAGATGGCATGTCAAACACCAAGTGTCACGATCATGGAGTTTGTAATAGAAAGACCCAATCACATCCAAGGGCCCAGATTAAGATTAATGGCTCATGTTGATCCAAAATTTTGATCTTATGGTGTGAAGTGAATAAGGTATTTTTAAATAGCAATGGCTAGTGTTCAAATGAGATTTATGAAAAATGCCATGAAAGGTCTAGACCAATTCCACATAAGTGCCATATAAGTAGAAAAGGACAAAATCCAAGACCTCATGGGCTCAAAAACACAAGGGTATAAAGGCAAAGGTCCAAATCAAATCTAGAACACATATAAGTCAAAACCTTGAATCTTCCACCATTAAATCACCAAAACCCTAAACCATGAATAAAATTAACCTAAATAGATTCAATTTATTACAATTTGATCAAAAGATAACTTAATTATGTTTCTGAGCACAAGAGAGATTTCATAAAGATTGTCCATAATCCAGTGTGAATAATTAGTAAGAAACAAAGAACATGGCAGTTAGTAAGAAAAAAATAAAGGAAAATACCAAGCTCTATTTGACAACAGATAATGAGGGCTAGATATTCAAGGACACAGAATTGGACCTCACAACACTAAATATCTAGGGCATTAGGAATTGGTTCAAGCTCTTCTTCATGATAAAAGAGTTGTAACCCATTTAATAGTAGGAACAAAGGAATGTCACCATGAGAAGGTGACACTACAACCTAATTATTTTCCAAATGGTGGGCCTTCATCATGCCATGGCAAAACTAGAGGTATTACATTGTATTGATGTCCTTGAACCCATATTTGTTGATTACAGAATAAACAATGAATGGATCATTAGGGAAGGAAACTCAAAGTGGGTAGCCTACATTTACCCTATTGTTTTTTAGAAGTAATACAAGCTTCCTCTTCCCCATGTGGAGCTTTCCAAGATCAAAGAGTGGACAAGTAACCATGACTTGGAATCTATCCTCAAACCTTGGCTACACCAAGGACCTCACATCTTTAGAAGCCTTGATGGTTAAATCCGTATCATGCAATTTAGAGAAGGCATTAGCTTAATAATGACCCTTTTTAACCAAGCCTTTGGTGCCCCTTCAAATACTTATGTGAATAATATATGGGTCCCATAAGTACACTTCATGGTAGAGGAAAAACTTACCCCTCTAATTAGAGACTTAATTAGTATTTTCCCAACCAGATAATTTAATGCCATCAAAAGAAAATCCTCGAATCAATTCTTTATGATGTCATACCTACTTGATGCCCTTTTGACCTCAACCACCTTCCCTAGGATTAGGAATTGGTTCACAGAGGGTGACACAACAATCTCACACTACTATTCTAAGTTACACATCTTCAAGTATAGGGATCACATGCAATTTTTTTGTGACTGCATTTACCCTACTATAGTGGAGGCCATCACAAGTGTTCCCATTCCTAGGTTCCACCCCCTCATCAAGAGATATGTTGAAATTATAGGGGACATATGGTATTATCATAATTGTATAGTCATCAGTATAAAAGGAATCATGACTCAACCTTATAGACTAACAATATATGTTCCAAATAATCTTGCAAAGTAGGGCATTGCTTCCTAACTCATCCATGGCATTGATAGGACTTGCAAGGAGAAAAGGAAGGGCCTACTCCACCCATTCCCCTTCAATATTGGGAAAACCATAATAAAGAACTAGAAAAAATTAGAGGTTATATCCACACATAGAGATTCATTTGGCTTCCAACTAGATGAACTCCAAATGTGGGATCCAAAGAATGTAGTTGGAAACCATCTAAGGGACAAGAAGCTCTCAAAGCCATAATATGCACATCAATTATATGTTAATGACACCATATATATTAGTAATAAGAACTATAAAGAGGTATTATCCAGGATCCAAGGCCATAACATTAAACTTAAACACAAGTAAGTTAGAGACAACAAGTCATCTAGGGAAACATGGTAAATTCACCCTTTACAATACCATTTACTACCTAGGCCATCTGGAATAACCCATGAGCAAGTTGAAGTAGAGAAAGCATATCCATAGTATTAGGTTGAACAAGTTTAGGGTAAACATGGCAAAGGGAAGGAGAAGGTTGGAGAAGTCAAGCTATAAGAGAGACCCAAGGAGGGGCCCCTACCTTCAACACTACCTCAAAGGCCACCTTCCTTAATTCAATACTTGGAAATGATGAACCTAGAACCAAAAGAGACACTCGAGAGTGATCTTAATGAAATTTTATAGGCCTATGACTCTGATAGGGAAAAGGAGCATAAGGAAGACACAAGAAAAGAGTTAGTCCCAATAACATCCCATGAGAAGAGAAAAGCAGAACTAGTACTAGTCCCTATTGGACCAAAAAAGAGATCAAGGTTCACTTTCACTCATCCCACTAGTAAAGTAAATATATTTAGTGATGAGTTCCCAATCCATGGACCAGTCATTCCTGACTTGTTCATCTATGGGAAGTTACAAAATATCCCCACTCTTTCTCACTCTTGGACCATGATGAAGGTCATTGATATGGGAATACAAGATGATATGAAGCCTTGGATAAGGGTTATAGTGAAGGATCAAGAAAAAATAAGAATTGTTTCCATTGAAGTGCCAAAAGGAAAGTATATAGATGCTCTAGGAGCATCTACTAGCTCAAGTGTGGAGGTCCCAAAACCTCCCCAATTCAAGGAATCAGTCACTATTGTCCATTTCAACCCTAAGATAGCTAGGTTGGAAAGAATAACAACCAAGATAGTTATGGTTTGGATAGAATAAATCACCTTTTATAAGGTGGAACCATTTGTAAGACTAACCTTAGTGGGTGGCTAGTAGCTTGGAGAGGCTACAATTCATGAAGAAGATGCAAAATGTTTAATTAAAGCCCATTCAACATCAACTAAAGCTAGAGTCCAAGGTCTGAAGCAGAAGATCCAAAAATTGGAAAGAGAGAAAGAAAACTTGGAAAAATAGGTAGATCTATTATTTTTAGATATAATAATCAAGTTGCTTGGCTATTCATTTTATGACATGTTTGAGGCACTTAAATTAATGAAATTAAGGCAAGATGCATCATAAAGGTAATGTGAAATAGCTAAGAGTTTAGTCACCCAATGGTAGGCTTCTAAAGGTAAAATAGATCAATTTCTCAATAATTAGGCAAAAAATTAAATCCAAAACTTTAAGACCATCATTTTGGAGCACAATTTTGGGAATAGTGATTGAAAAGGTTCATAGTTTGAGTGCATGGCAAAATGATATGGAAAGGGTCCTAAATGAAGACAAGGAACTAATTGAAAGAATTGAGCAACTTCTTGGGACCCAGATCCTACACAAGCCAATGCCCTTGGGATCATTACTGATGAGGAATACAAGCAAATTTGGGTTGATGAAATGAAAATAAAGACTAATAAAGAACAAGCCAAGGTGGCTCCTAACCACCAAATTATATAAATATTGCGGAACAATTATCTTACTTTGCTATTATTTCACCATGAGCAACTAGATTTCCAAAACCTACAACTCATGCTCTGAATTTATATAATTCTAAAATGAAAAGTGTTCTTTAAACACTAAGGTCACTTGTGGTACATTTAGAAGAATCGATAGGATAGCTCTAGCTAGAGCTAGAAGGAGGGTTGAATTCTTTAAATCTTTATTGATCTTAGTCTTCTTTCATCTAAAGATCAATATACCTTCCTATTTCTGAGTGAATTCTTTGCTTAAAAGTATATAGATAATTGATCTTTTCAATTTCTAGCATCCCTTTGTTTTTCCTTTGAATCTCTTCAAGATTTGATGCTTGTTTTTGGTAAATTTAGCTTTAAATTTGAAAATCTATAGTATTTGAAGTTAGAATGGTTCATTTTGATCAAAGGTGGGCATATCTTTCATATATCTGAGTTCCTTCAGTCTTAGACTTGTAAAAATAGACCATATTTACATAGTTAAGTGCACCTTTGAGCTAATTTAATCAAATATCAATGTCCTCTAAAAGTTTTCATACCACCTTTACAAGATAAGCTCAATGTGCAGGTCGAACTCTTGTTCTTCGTAAAAGTTAAATTGACACATTGTATTTCAAACAAGATTTTCAAATTTCAAGCTATAGTTTCCCAAGATCAAAATAAGATCACACTCATTAACCAGAGAGCCTTTAATTGAACTTAAAGTATACAAAATATTTAGACATGATAAAGGTAAACATAGGAGATATAAGTCTCTTCCAAGTTCACGTCTTTAGTTTACTTGTGCCTTCGACCTTTATCCAAGTATGGCATGGTTGGGGGATTCTTTAATTAATGTACCAATGGTAGTTCATGATCTTCCAAGGAATCCTAAGAAATATTTGCCTACATTTAGTCTAATCAAATAATAACCACTGAGGAACAAATAAAGTCTTTTATAGCTACTTAATATCGTATATGAAGATGTAACATGTAGGCTATTTCCTTTCACTTTTAAAGATGTAGCTTATGAGTGGCTTTTAAACTTGCATAATAATTAAATTATAAGTTGGAATGATTTCAATAATGTGCTCATTGATCAATTTGGAAAGATTATCAGTCCTTATGTTATTTACCATCAATTCACCACTATTAGAAGGGGTACCATTGAGCATATCAAGTCATTTAATGCTAGATTTCAAAAAATGTATAGGAGAACCATAGAGCCTTATAAGCCTAATGATGTTCTAGCTTTGGAGGTCTACAAAGATGTGGTGGATCCTATGACCTTTGTATTTTTGAAAAGATCCATCCTAGCTATAGTTTCATTGGCCTTGACCTACTTTGAATCAATGCCCATTAATGTTCAAATGCAACCCCAAGGGAAAATGGCTTACTCATTCCCAAATGTGAACCCACATATGCCTATGATGAACTTATTCCCCAATAATAACCAAAATCACCTAGCCTTAAACCAACTTCCAAACTTAAATCAATTACTCTTAATTCATGCAGCCCCAAATCAAAATATAGGATTATTGAGTCATCCTACTAATGGCTTTAATATAGGTGATCAATGAGCTTTAATACTAGTTTTAGGTGCTAACAATAATTAAGTGCATAATTCTAGAACTTGAAAAAATAAGAATGAGTCTATCTTGAAAATGGTTCAAAAATTAAGCACTGATTTCCTTCAGTTGCAAAAACAAGTAGGCAATACCAAAGAGCACTCTAGTAGGAATTTCTCATTTCAAAGGTTTAATAGGCCAAGAAATAGATTTTAGAATGATATTTTTCATAATTACAAGGCTAATGAACCATTTTCTAGTAACAAGAATATGTACATTAATCTTACTGATCTTGCATTACCTAACTATTATAGGGTACATTACATAGCTAAGCATGGGGAAATTGATTGTATAGAAAATTTAAAAGCCTTTGAGGCTTTACAAGAGGAGTTGGATACATTTGAAGTGGTTCCTAAAAAATAAAGTGGTGAAGGTTCCTCTAGATCTAAGACATCTAAGCAAGCCTTCATGGTGGACACCTTTGACTTCTCCTTTCAAGAGTAAAATGAGCCTGATGAGGTCCCTGAAGAAATATAGGCCTTTCAACAGTTCTTGAAGAAGACCTACCCCTTGAGGAATAGATATAAAATGAAGCCTTTGACTACCTTAATGCCTCCAAATAATTTTGGAACTCTTCCTAATACCTCTTCAAGTAACAATCTAGAGCCACCAAAAGGGAGTACTTCTAAAACCAATGTTGAAATTCTTAGTTCTTCTGGTAAAACTAGGTATAACATAGTTGAGGACATGAAGAAGATAAAGGATAATATCACATTGTATGAACTCACATATATTATATAGCAAAGGGACCTCTTATTGGAATCCTTGTCAAAGAAGCACAATAATTCACCCAACATTGATCATGTCAACATGACTGTGCATAAAGCCAAAGTTGAGTCTCCTCTTTTTTTACTCACTATCAAGATGTTTGGTAAAAAATTTCATAATTTATTATTATATTTAGGAGCATCTACCAATATCATGCCTATAGGTATATGCAAGCAACTTGGTTTAACACCTATAAAGTTTGACAGGGTTTTCACCTAATTGGACAAATCTAAAGTTAAGGTTGTAAGAGAATTATTAAATGTTCATATGCAACTAGATTTCGAGCCTAGGATACAATAATTAATTGATATTCAAGTTCTTGAAATACCTGATGTTTATGAAATCTTATTAAGTAGTGAATAGACTAAGTATTTGAATGGTTACATGTCTACAGACTACTCGCATCTATGGCTACCTTGGAAGGGGGTCCCCAATCAAAGCAGGGTTGAGAGAGAACAAAGAATGAAGTATATGATAACTGAGTAAAATGTTGTAAATGAGAGGGTCAACATAATTGAATTAGACTTAGGGGTCTTCACCCTAGAGACTGATAAGATTTGTGATCCCAAGAATGCCCAGGTTGTTCTTGTATTGTAGAAATTGTATTTTGATGGTGCTAAGTGTAGTGTTAGATCAGGGGTTGGTGTTGTCTTGACCGATCCTACTAATAAAAAGTATCATGATTCTTACAAGATCTAATTCCCTTGTACTAAGAATCTTTCTAAGTATGAATCACTTGTCCTAGGTTTATAGTTTTCCATAAAAAAATGTTCAAGAAACTATTAGTTTATGGAGATTCATAACTAGTGGTCAACTAGGTAAGAAGCAAATACCAATGTAAACTCTCATACTTAAAAAGATATAAGTTATGGGTATGGGAATTGATATAATCCTTTGATGCCTTCAACGTCATTTCCATCCCAAGGGAAGAAAACCAAGCTACTGATGGGTTGACATTTGCTACCACCAACCTCATGCCCAGCTAAGATTCTCCAAATTTTAGAATTGAGTTGATCCCTTGTCCTTCAATGCCTAAAAATATTAATCAATTTCAAGTATTCAATGATGATCAATAGATATTGGATTTCATAACCAATTTTGGGGCATTTGATGCTCACATTATTGATGAAGCTAATGAAAATTCATCTAGGGAGGATAAATTTGATGGCAAGGTCATTCGGTTGAATGACAACAAAATTCCCAAGGAGATGATTTATTTACAAAGTTTTTTTGATCAAGACAAACTTGCTGATACCTCCAACGTTCTCAAGGTAAATGGGAAGGACTATAATGCTATTGATATATGCCTTCATGATCATCCCTGAGTGGTAAATGTTGGGAAGGCCTATACAAACATTGAGAATAAGAAAGTTAAGGAAATCCTTGCCCAATATAGAGATGCCATAACATGGTCCTATGATAAAGTAAATATCTTTTATCCAAGGGTCATCATACATATTATACCCCTTGAATAAATCTACAAACCATTCAAGTAAAAATAAAGGCTTGTAAACCTTGTCTATGAACCAATGATCTTTAAAGAGGTTAAGAGACTTCTAGATGTTAGGATAGTCTTCCCCATCAGGAAATCTACCTAGGTGGCTAATTTGGTGCCAGTCAGGAAGAAGAATGGTGAGATTAGACTTTGTATAGACTTTATAAATTTGAAAAAAGCATCAGATAAGGACAACTACACCCTTCCTTCCCTAGACCAAGTAATTCAAGTCATTTAAGGATCAGCTATGATGTCCTTTCTTGATGGACTTTCAAGTTACAACCAAGTATTGGTTGATAGAGAGGATATGATGAAGACAACTTTCACCACAAAGTGGGGGACCTTTACTTATAAGAGAATTCCCTTTGGACTAATCAATGTAGGAGCCACCTTTCAAAGAGCTATGGACCATGACTTCCAATTCCTGATAGGTAAATGCATCATTATTAATATGGATGATCTAACAATTTTTTATAGAAATAGGGAAGGTCACTTCATGCATTTACAACAAGTTTTTGAAATATGAGAAAGGTACGAGATTTCATTGAACCCTAAGAAAAGTATCTTTTATGTGACTGAAGAAAAGTTATTAGGTCATGTTATAACCAAATATGGGATCTTTATATATCTTGAAAGAGTGGAGGCCATATCTAGAATAGAAACTCCAAATATTAAAAAAGAGCTAAAGTCATTCTTTGGTCAAATTAATTTTGTAAGAAAGTTTATTTCTAGTTTTGAAGATATAGTCAAACCACTGAATGACTTGTTGAATAAGGATGCCAAAGTAACATTGAATGAAGATTATAGAAAGGCATTTAATGATATCAATAAGGCCATCAATCAAGCTCCAGTCCTTATAAGTCGTAATTTTTCAAGGGACTTTTACCTCTATTCCTTTACATCTGATCACACTATGGATGTAGTGTTAACTTAAAAAAATGAAGGCTGTGACCACCCAATAGCTTTTGTGAGAGCTAATTTCAAGGATGTTGAGTTAAATTACTCATTGATTGACAAACAAGCGTATGCATTAGTCATGGTAGTTAAGAAATTCAAGTATTACATGCTTAGAAATATGATGCATGCCATCTTACCTAACCCTACCACTAAAATTATGTTAAGTCAAACTTAATTGGGAGAATGTAGAGGTAAGTGGATGTCAATCCTATAGGAATATGACCTATAAATGAAAACAAAAAAATTGGTAAGGTTTCAAGGTTTGATTCAGATGATTTCTAATACTAACGCTACGCTAAGTATTATTTAGGTAGATCAATAAAACTTTCAAGCTAGTGAGTGGTATGATCCAATCAGACATTTTCTAACTAATGGTACTTGTCCTATAGGTCTATCTAGGGAGAAAAAGAGGTATCTAAGGTTAAATGCAGCCCACTACTTAATCAATAATGTGGTCTTATATAGGAGGAATTTTGAATGTGTTTACCTAAGGTGTGTCTCTCAAGAAGAAGCCACCCAAATCATGAGTACCTTTCATGAAAAGTTGGGTAGTGGACATCCATCTGGGAAGACCATAGACAATAAGATTCTTATAGCTAGATATTATTGGCCAGCTATTTTCAAATATTCCCACAAACATGTGAGAGAATGCTACTCATGTCAGATCTTTATCACCAAAGAACCAAAGGTAATAATGCCTCTATATCTAGTCATGATTGATAAACCTTTTACTCAAGAGTCAATGGTGGTTAGACTTTGTTGGCATAATCATCCTAAACTCATCCAAAGGTCACAAGTATGTCCTTAAGGCCATAAACTATTGTACAAGGTGGAATGAAGATGCAGCCACCAAATAATGCATAACTAAGGAAGTGAGCAACTTCTTAGAAGAAAACATTTATACCAAATTTGAGACTCAAGTATCTCTTATGTGTGACAATGTGTCTACCTTCACATCCATAGAGATGACCGAATGGGATTATGATAATGACATCACTCTCAAGTTTGCATCCAACCATATCCCCAAGGGAATGGAGTCTCTGAGTCAACAAGTAAAAACCTAATGAAGGAAATCAAGAAGTCTATGAAAGACAAGCCCAAGACTTGGCACAGGCTCCTTAAATTTACACTTTGGGTTGATAGGAAAAGAATCAATCAAGCCTTAAGAGCCTCACCATTATGTTGGTGTATGGATAAGAACCCATATTTCTTATCAATCTCAAGTTGCCCATATACAAATTTATGTAAGAATACATAGAGGAGAGCCAAGAGCTAACCAATTATAGATTGATGGATATAATTTAGATGGAAGATGCAAGAGAGAAAGCCTTTGTATATTTTAGTATGAATCAAACCATGATCAATATTTTCTTTGATAAAAGGTTCAAAATAAAGGTGTTTGGACAAGGAGAGATAGCTCTTCTCTGAGACAAAGCATCTGAGCCTAAGGGTAAACATGGTAAATTCACACCCTTGTGGATTGGGCCATACCAGATTATAGAAACATTGGGAAATAACACATTCAAGCTCAAAGACTTAAAAGGAACAAAGTTTACATTTCCCACCAGTGGGAAATACCCCAAACACTATTTCTCTACTACTCCCCCTACGGTCTTCATGGAGCAAAATTGTAAAATGATTATATTAGTGTAGGTAGGCTAGTTAGTCTATTTACATGTTCTTTCCTTCTCATCCCATGTTCGTGGATAGGCATATACATATTTATTTGTTTTCCTTGGTTGTCTTTCATTTTGATGTGTGTTTCTTTCATGTTGCTTGGTTTCTTGATTCCAATAAGTCCCTAGAGACAATCTTGAGCTCATAAGTTATGAAGTTTACTTTAAAACATGCACCCTAATTCATAAATGAAGGTGTGAACCCCATGCATAGGGTAACCATGGTTATAAAATATAAAGCATGATGTTATATCTTAGAGAAACTGATAAAGACCAATGGAAAGGCCAATCATTTAATTGTTAGGATCCTTCTGCCCACTAAGGGCACACTTGATTACCTTTGTATTAGCAACTAAACATAGAATTTAACCAGAATGATAAGTAACTAGAAATATGAAACAACACAGGATATGAGAGACAATACCCAATTATATTAATACTCATTCAGAAGAAAATACAATAAAGAAGATGCCACACTTCTTCTTCCCACACCTCTAGAGCTCCCACACTTCTAGGGTTCACCAGTAATTCTCCTCCAATAGTTCACTCTCTCATCACGGTCACAACAATTAACTCAAACACAGAGTTGTTGTTCACCTCCACCAGTCAGTAACAACGCTACCAGTACACCAAGTACACAACCGTACTCCAAGTAGATCTCCCTTTCCTTGCTGCCACCTGCAAATCAATAGACCTTACTTACCATGTAGATATATCTACACCCTGAAGAACCCTTGTCCTTGCCTCACCAAGTCCTCATGATTCTTCAACTAGTACCCCAGTGGATCTTCTAGTAGAACTTGCACAACCTGTAACTCTCCCTGATCATACACACTCAGCACCCCTTTGGAACTAGGAGGAGCTACTCTTGCTCTCTCTACAAGCACAATGGCTTTCTAGCACAATTTTACAATACAACCCGTGAGTCTATTATATAGATCTCATGCATACAATAATTAGACTTTCTTAATTACAATAATTAGACTCATAACTCAAGACCAAAAATAGTCTTTACATGCAAACTCCCTATCCAAAAATAGACCAGTCCAGAACCCGCATGAAAACTGCATGCACACACAGGTTGCCGACATCAGCTCCTTCCTGACTGATGTCGGTCGACTAATAACCGATGTCAGTTTATTCTGCACTGTAATATGACCGACGTCGGCTGATCAGACTGATGTCGGTTGCCCTGCAACTTGTTCTACAACTCAGCAACCTCCCAGCAACCTCCTTCCCTGTTTGCATCAGTGAAGCTTTTAGCTCCACAACCTAACATTAATTAGACCCTAACCATTGTCTTGACCTCAAAATATTTTTAAGAGGACTTGCACTTATGGGATTAGAACTTAAATTATTAGGGTATACCTAAAACTAGCACTTAATTAACATCCTTGCCTGGGATAAGAGTTGCGACCATAGGTGATTTTCTAAAGATCAAGTACTTGACCAAATCCTAAAACCTGGATATTAGTTACCAACCTTGTTGAAAGCATAAAGATATAAGAAAACACAAAATAAGGATACAATGCAAAATTAAAGGCTTTTAAATACAAGTGATTCTGGTAGTCTCCACTGGGGCTATGGATGCCTAGCTAGTAGTGGAGCAAGGCCATGAGTCAAGCCAAAGGCATCTCTATCAGGGCTATAAACACTTGACTAGCAGCAGAGCAATGCCCAATCCTTCCCTAAGTTAAAATGATGGTTCATGATGAACATTCTAGCATATTATAAGTCAGTGTAAGTGATTGAGGACATGAAACCTAGAAGTTATTTTTGGAACCCCATGGTAAATAGTAAGTGGAATCAAAGCACACACATACAGTCTAGATATGCCTTGTTATTTGATCTTAAAACCACAAGTACAAGGTTTGTTTTAGCTATGACCTGGTCTAGATGATGATATTGATCAAATAAAGTGGATGACCTAATTATTTGTCTAATCAGAGTCTCTAAGTTCTAACATATTACTATGTTTCCCCCATGAGTCATCATTTATTGGGACCAACATACCCTAATTTTTTAATTGGGACCCTTGAAAAACCCTAAACTTATAACATGGAAATTTTAGCATGTCAAAGTCTTTTGTAGAATTTGAAGATCATCTATTTTGTTAAAAGGTAGGCTTATATGGTTTTGATTTGCTTTAAATATGGACTAACAATGCTAATGAGGTTTGTTTCAATTTTAGTTATAGGTTCCATGGCACATATCCTCATGAATTCTATATTCTAAAACCTTGGCAAACCCTCAATTCAAACTTTAATAAAAGCGGTAACCATTTTAATATTTTTATAGATATAAGTATAAAGCACATATCCTAGGCTTAGTCATGTTTTTTAACATAAATTGACTAAGAAACTTGATCCCCTTTGTTATTTCCCCCTTTTCTAAAGTTCCTTATGGCCTAACTAAATTTCATCATGTAGGGTCCTTTTATATTCCCTAACTTAACCTAAGACTTTAATATTGAGGCCCCAACATATTTAACACCTTAAGCCTAAGTTTTTATTGTCTCTATAGTCCTAAAATTAACTTCCTCATGCCTTGAAGGATCCTATTATTGTCTCTTTATCATTGGATTTGATCCAACATAGTGAGGATAACCTAAACTTTAGCTTAGATAACATACATCTTTGGTAATCTGACGATCTTCACTTACTCGCTAAGACCCGATCAGACAAAGTGAGGCATAATTGAAAAGTCAAAAGGATGAAAGAAGCTCAAAATATAAACACATGACACCATCACATTCAAGGATTAAAAAGAGAGGGGCCCACATGACAAAGCTACTAATCAAAATAAAGTCCCTAGATTAAGATCTTATAGTTGTCGCTTCATCATGATATTTGATCCAATAGGGTGAATTAACACTGAGACCCTAGGTAGTCCCACAAAAATTCCAAGTGGCATCCTCACATTTGGTACTAAAGATTTTGACAAACTTAGAATTAATGTTCATGCGACCA
This sequence comes from Torreya grandis, assembly GCA_037957365.1. Taxonomy (NCBI): domain Eukaryota; kingdom Viridiplantae; phylum Streptophyta; class Pinopsida; order Cupressales; family Taxaceae; genus Torreya; species Torreya grandis. The sequence continues at coordinate 111,343 of JARHVA010010744.1, read as the reverse complement.
TCATCCAAACATCCAAAAAGATGAACTTGACGTCCACATGACCATCAAATTTAAGCCCAATAAAATTAAAACTTCACTGGTTTAAACTTGACATCCACGTGACTGTCAATTGACACCCATGAGGGTGTATTTGATGTATGTAATACCAAAAATTTTAACCCAATGAAATATCTTACTTAGTGTTTAAATTACATTCCAAAATCCTATTTTAACTCAAAAATGGCTTCATAATCTAAAGGAAATGCTCAAAATATGTTCAACAATGGGATCCTTCACCCTAAAAAATATGGAAATGGTCTTATAATATAAATAATTAGGATAAATTCATACAGAAGGGCTCTCATGGCATTTTGTTTAAAATAATCATGAACTTTAAACTATGCACTTATGCTATGTTAAAAAGGGAAGCCCTTACCACATGAAGTGTAAGCTAGCCAAAGGTTTCTCATATCTAGTGGCCTTAATTATTTGGACCCTCACACCTTCATTATTAAATTGGAAAATATAGACATAGGTCCCTTAGCCTAAGGTTTATTTCATGCTTAATAAACATGAAACAAACCTTAGCCTAAGGAACTTAAGCCTAGATTATGACTTTAATAATAGACTATCTAAATGTTTAGGCATTATTTACAGATCAACAATTCACACCCCATCATTGGATTTAATCCAACAACATGAAGGAACTAATGAATTTTTAAAGGCCAGTAAACTTGCCACATGGCTAATACTCATTCGATGAATGATTGAGCAAAAGATTTTGAACACGGAGAAGGCATGTCAAATGCCAAGTGTCATGATCACAGAGTTTGTAATAAAAATACCCAATCACATCTAAGGGCCCAAATTAGGATCAATAGCTCATGCTAATCCATAATTTTTATCCTATGATGTGAAATGAAGAAGTTATTTTAAAAACCAATGAATAGTTTTCAAATGGCATTTATGAAAAATGTCGTGAAAGGTCCAGACCAGTGCGACATAAGCACCACAAAAGTATAAGAAGACAAAATTCAAGATATCATGGGATCAAAAACATAAAGGTATAAAGGCAAAGGTTGAAATTAAATCTATAACATGTATTAGCTAAAACCTAGATATATTCCATCATTAAATCCCCAAAACCCTAAACCCTACATAAAAATAATCTAAACAGATTCAATTTGTTATAATTCGATAAAAGGATAACATAATTGTGTTTCTAATCACAAGAGATCTTTCACCAAGATCATTTGCAATTCAACATGAATAATTAGTAAGAAATAAAGAACATGTAGCTAGTAGGCAACAATTAAAGGAAGATATTGAGCTCTATTTGACAACAGACAATGAGGGCCAAATATTCAAGGACAAAGAATTGGACCTTGCAACACTAAATATCTAGGGCATTAGGAATTGGTCTGATCTTTTCTTCATGATAGAAGAGTTGTAACCCATTTCATAGGAGGAACAATGGAATGCCACCATGAGCAGGTAACATTATGACCTAGTTTTTGTCCAAATGGTGGGCCTTCATCATGCCATGGAAAAACTAGAGGTATTATATTATTTTGATGTCCTTGCACCCATATTTTTTTATTATAGAATAGACAATGAAAGGATCATCAGGGAAGGCAACTCAAATGGGGTATCCTACATTTCCACTATTGCTTTTGAGAAGTACTATAAGCTCCCTCTTCCCCATGTGAAGCTTTCCATGATCAAAGAGTGGAATAGTAACCATGACCTGGACTCTGTCCTAAGACCCTAGCTACACCAAGGACCTCACATCTTTAGAAGCTTTGATGGAAAAATCCTTATCATTAAATTCAAAGAAGTATTAGGGTAATAATGACCCTATTGAACTGAGCCTTTAGTGCCCCTTCAACTACTTATGTGAATAAGATCTGGGTCTCATATGTACAATTCATGGTAGAGGAAAAACTTACCTCTCTAATTGGAGAATTAATTAATATTTTCCTAACTAGATAATTCAATGCCATCAAAAGAAAAGCCTCAAATCAATTCTTTATGATGTCATACCTACTTGATACCCTTATGGCCTCAACCACCTTCCCTAGGATTAGGAATTGGTCCATAGAGGGAAAGACAACCATCTCACACTACTATTATAAGATGCACATATTAAAGTATAAGAATCACATGCAGTTTATTTTTGACTATATTTACCCTTAGTGGAGGCCATCACAGGTGTTCCCATGCCTAGGCTACACCCCCTCATCAAAAGACATTTTGAAATGATTGGGAACATATGGTATTATCCTGATTGCATAATCATTAGGATATTAGGAATCATGACTTAACCTTACAGACTACCAGTATGTGTTCTAAATAAGCTTGCAGAGTAGGAAAATGCTTCCCAACTCATCCATGGCATTGATAGGAATTTCAAGGAGAAAATGAAGGGCCTACTTCACCCTTCCCCTTGAATATTGGTAAAACCATAATAAAGGACTATAAATAAGTAGATGTTATATACACACATAGAAATTCATTTGGCTTCCAACTTGATGAACTCTAGATGTAAGATCCAAAGAATGTAGTTAATGACCATCTAAGGGAAAAGAAGCTCTCAAATATATAATATACACATCAAATCAGTGTCCATGACACCATATATATTAGGGATAAGAACTATGAAGAGATATTAGCTAGGATCCAAGGCCATAACATTAAGCTTAAACATAGGTTGGTCAAAAATAACAAGCCATCTAGGAAAACATGGTAAATGCACCCTTTGCAATACCATTTACTACTTGGGCCATCTATAATAACCCATGATCAACTTTAGGTAGAGAAACCATAGCCCCAATAATAGGTTAAAAATATTTAGGGTGAATATGTCAAAGAGAAGGAAAATGTTGGAGAAGTCAAGCTAGAAGAGAGACCCGAGGAGGGGCCCCTACCTTCAACACTACCCCAAAAGCCACCTTCCCCAATTTAATATGTAGACATGATAGCTATGGAACCAAAAGAGACACTTGAGGGTGATATCAAGGAAATTATAGAGGCCTATGAATCTGATAGGGAATAGGAGCCCAAGGAAGACACAAGAAAAGAGTTGGTCCCAATAACATCCCATGAGAAGAGAAAAGCAAAACTATCACTGGTCCCTATAGGACCAAAGAAGAGACTAAGGTTCACTTTCACTCATCTCACTAGTGAAGTGAATCTATTTAGTGGTGAGTTCCAAATCCATGGATTGGTCATTCCTAACTAGTTCATCTATGAGAAGTTGTAAAAGATCCCTACTCTTTCTCACTCTTAGACCATGATGAAGGTTATTGATGTGGGGATATAAGATGATATGAATCCTTAAATAAGGGATATAATGAAGGAGTAAGAATAAATAATAATTATGGCCATTGAAGGGACAAAAGGCAATAAGATAGATGATTTAGGAACATCTAATATCTCAAGTGTAGAGGTCTTAGAATATCCCCAATTCATGGAACTAGTTACTACTATCCATTTTAACCTTGAGATAGCTGGGTAAGAAAGAATAAAAACGAGGATAGTTGTGGTTGGGATAGAAGAATTCACCTTTCAGAAGGTGGAACCATTTTTAGGACTAACCCTAGTGGGTGGCCAACAACTTGGAGAGGCTATAATTCATGAGGAAGATGTGGAAAGTCTAATTGAAGCCCATTTAACACATGCTAAAGCTAGATTCCAAGGTATGAAGCAGAAGATCTAGAACTTGGAAAGAGAGAGAAAATTTGGAAAAATAGACAGTTCTATCAGTGCTAGATACAATAATCAGGCTACTTGACTAGTCATTTTATGACATGTTTGAGGCACTTAAATCAATGAAATTAAGACAAGGTGCATTAGAAAGTTAATGTGAACTAGCAAGAGTTTATTCACCCAATGGTAGGATTATGAAGGTAAAATAGCTCAACACCTCAATATTTAAGAAAAGAAGCAGATCTCAAACTTCAATACCATTATTTTGGTGCATTTGAGCACAATTATGGGAATTATGATTGAAAAAGTATAGAGTTTGAGTATATGGCACAATGATATGGAAAGGGTCCTAAAAGAAGATAAGGAACTAATTTCAAGAATTGAATAACTTCTTAGGACAATGATTACAGAGTCTACACAACCCAATGCCCTTGGGATCATTAGTGATGAGGAATTTAAGCATAGGGATACTTTTTTAACCCAAGAAATTAGAGGAAAAGGCCAAGGCAAATCTAGGGCCAAAAATAATAAAATCTTGGGCATGATACTCAATGCAAGGGAAAGAATAAATGAAGCCAAGAGTATCAAAGAATCCATGGATAGGAATGACAAAGAATTTGATGATTTGGCAGATCAAGAAGAAGAACAGATCATGAAGGCTACTATGGGCCTGGACTTAATTGATGAACAACATGGGAGAGCCATGAGCATCATCTAACAATGACAACTAGGGACCCAACCATAAAATTGAGCATATTCTATTTTGTAAAAGTTTTGTAACATTTTAAAGTAGAATATCCCATTGTAAAGGCATATGCTAGTTTGTTAGCATATTTTCCTCTAGGTTAGTACAATTTGGAAAAGCACTTGTATTTTAGAACTTGTAAGGATAGTTGTCCCTATCTTTGTACACTTGTATTTTGTAACTAATCAGTATACTACCTAGTCTTCCTATAAAGGCATGTATGACCATTGTAAAAATGGAGAGATTTTTGACAAAATTTTGTATACTTGAAGAAATTAACAAGATCAAGGAATTCTATAAGGATTGTCTATTTTGATGTGTTAATTATTAATATATCTTTTCTCTAAATTGCTAGTAGAGGTCTTGAATTTGAATAGTGTCTTGGAATTATGAATAACATTCTTTAATCATAGGGTTTATGATTTATGACTATGTTAGATTGGTTGAAAGATCTTAGGTCCTTCTTCATTTCATTCTGCTCTATATTCATATGTGTAATTGTTATTTGATTATGGTGGTAAATCCCTAAAGTAGACCTAGTTTTTACTTGTGATTCTTAAACATTTTCCCTTGAAGTTTCCCTGATATATAATGAGATTTGAGCTTCGGCTATATTGCATTATATATTTTTTAAATGCACATTCAGTTGCCATTGATACTTTGTCATAATGTTTAGGACTAAAATCAGTAATCACTTATTTATTTTCTACCCTACCCTTCTCTTTGCTCCTTTTTTACACCAAGATCACTTTAGTTTTAGCCATATTATAAATATCTATTTAGATTAGTCTATAGCTTAAAATAGGAACACAAATCACTAATTATTAACAAATATTCACAAAGAACAGGCCAAGGTGGCTCCCAATCACCAAATTATATAAATATTGTGAACATTTATCTTACTCTACTGCTATTTCACCATGGGTAATCAGATTTCCAAAACCTAAAACTCATGCTCTAAATTTCCTAAATTTTGAAATGAGAAGTGTTATTTAAACACTAAGGGTAACTATGGTACATTTAGAAGTATCAAGAGGGGTAAAATATATGTAGATTGATTTAGATATCTAGAGTCACTAATTTTTAGATTATACAGACATATAGGTCTACACAAGTTTACATAGGGATTTAGTTACACAACTTATTTAGATTATACAGACATACAGGTCTACATAGGCATTTAGAGTTATATATTTTTAGATATATAAACACATGGGTCTACACATGTATCAAATAGGTTTACCCAGGTATTTAGAGTTACATATTTTTATATTATACAAATGCATAGGTCTACATAGGTTTACACATGTATCTAGAGCTACAAATTTTCAAATTATATAGATGCACATGTATACATAGTTTTTACATAGGTATCCAAGGTTATAGATTTTTAGATTATAAAAACACATAGGTCTACATAGGTTTTACACAGGTATCTAGAGTTATAGATTTTAAGATTATATAGATGCACATGTCTACATAGGTTTTACACAAGTTTAAATAGGCATAAAAAGTTATAGATTTTTAGATATATGCAGATGCATAGGTCTAAATAGGTTCTATGTAGGTTTACATAGGTATTCAAATGTACACTTTACATAGATATAAAACTTTGACACATGTATACTAGTTTATTCATATATTCAGATACACAACTACATCACTCAGATATCATGATTAGGGGGCATGATACATAGTGCATATTCTTAATCCCCATTTTTTAAACTTATGAGGTTACACCAATATCATCACTAGGTTTTTACCAATTTGGTTCACTGATCCATCTGCACAATTGATCCATAGTATTAAACTAAACTTAATTTACATTACTTAGATTCAAAGTGGGGGAAAGTGAGCCTTATTTCTCCATACCTTTAGTTTACATTACTCAGGTTCAGAGTGGGGTCAAGTGAGTCTTGTTTCTCTGCACTTTCAATTTACATTAATCAGATTCAGAGTGGGGGAAAGCGAGCCTTGTTTCTCCACACCTTCAATTTACATTACTCAAATTCAGAGTGGGGGAAAGAAAGTATTATTTCTCCATACATTTAGTTTACACACTCAATATCAGTATGGGGGGATTTACATCATATGTTTCCTTTTACATATTACACTACAGTTCTCATCCAGTTCCCTAGCTAAGAAGTGGGCCAAATCTAGATTACATTCACACAAATAAGTAAAGGAAAAAATTTCTATTTTCTATTACTCTAGTACTTCCATTTCATTACATTACTATAATAAATGGGGGTAAATGTAAACACCCTAATTTGGTCAAACAACCACAAGTACTATGTCTTTTGTTGTTCTTTCACACAAAGGGTCTAAATGATGGTCATAGTCCTTGTTTTCATGGTCACCTTGAGTCTTTTGATCTTTCTTGTGTCTTTTTCTCACTATTTTTTACACCTCCAATAGTGATAGGTTACCTTTTTCCAGTCCCAGGGACCCCTAACCTATCATACCTAGATTTTACTATGTTTTGAGCCTTCATACATTAGCTCCAATTTCAATATAGTAGCACCACATGGTGCTACTATCCAATTTTGCCTTCAGTGTCTAATAGGGCATTTCACTCGTGTTTAAGTCTTGAACCCTCTATAACCCTTCTCTTATGTTTTTTATATCTTTTTTATGACTTATCAGCCAACAAAAAAGGTATTACATTCCAAAAAAATATCCTCCTATTTAGAGATCCTCACAAGGTATTTTACATCTAGAACTTACTATTTTGGCACTTATTTACATAAAATCAATCAATAGTATAGCTCAAATACTCTACATACTACTCAACATTCACACCTAGACATTTGCATGCTTGATCAAAGAGGGACCTAGGCAAAATTCATCCTAGCATATCATGCAAGTTGATGGTGCACATTCCCTAAGGGATAACTACATGTGATTTGAGACCCGTAACATTGGGGTTAATGTAGGTAGCGATAAGGACAATAGGGGTTCTACTTAATTAGATTGTAACATCCCAAAGCCTAATTTTTCCTTTATTTTTGCATTTGATTATTTCATTATTTTATGTGTACAAGTAATCATTAAGGTTTTGAAGAAGAATTGGCTAAAATAGTGACACAGACAAATCCCTGTATGATAGGAAATCACCTACAAGATCCTCAGGAACTCCTACAACTTCTCTAAAAGTTGTAAATAATCACTACAGGAGGGACACTAGCACCAAGTTTAGACACTATCACCACATGACACTACTACCCAAAGGGGGAGCTAATGTCTAAAGCTAGATCTCAAAAAACAACTAATAAATGAAAGATTCCTCTCTATTTTCTCAATCATTTTCAGTATTTAGATCCATGAGAAACTATGTGTATATCTAGATAAGTTCACTTTCTCTTTGTATTTACTATTTTTGGAAAGTTACATAGAATCAATAAATCCCAATTTATTCCAGATTAACAACAGACCCAACCCTTTAATATAGCTTAGGATTTTCATTGTAAGACCCTAAAAGGTTAAAACACCAATGTATTTAAATAGGGTCCTTAGTGTTTTTGGTAGATTAGGACTATTCATGACACTATCAAGTCCCAAATTTGATTTTTTTTAATAGGATCTAAAGGAAGCTCTAATATGAGTAAGATTGTTAAAAATCCCAGAACCTTTTTGAATGGAAGCCATTCTTTCAAGGATCATAAACTTCCTTATGGAGGTGATTTTTATTTCTTATGAAACCCTTAGTAAGATCCATATTTTTTATTTAAACAAGTGTGAGAAAACCTCTTCTAAGAAGGGTTTGGTTAAAATCTATAGTGGGCAAGATGTTTGAACAACTTGTGGACAATGAAAGCCTTCTTGTTTGATGTTTGATGGTCCACAACCCTGGTTATTTAGTTAAGGATTTACATGTAGTTAATGCTACTAAATAGGAATAGGAAAGAGAAGAATTTCAGTTATTTGGAAAAAAAAAGTAAAATTCCTAAACTCAAAGTTAAAGGGAAGGAAAGAGATCAAGTTGTGTTAAGTCTTAACCCTTTCATAGTTTGAAATACCAAATCATATGAGAAGGTAATGGATTTATGGCTTCATCATAACCTTTAAAATGTAAAACCGATCAAGATGCAATCCCTTATGTCATTAAGGTGCCTATGAACTATTTATTTGAGGCTACTCCCTATGTTAGTAAAAAAGTTGTGGACTAGGTTTTAGTAGAGACCACTTTGGCCAAGGGAAATCCAACTTCAAAGAGTCATGTTGTTTATGTACCTTATTACTAATAGATAAGTTTTTGGTATGTATCTATGCATGCAATATTGATCCCCACACATCAAAAGATTAGTAGCCTAAAGCAAAAGTGGAACATTGGGCTTAGCGAGTCACATGTTTATTTAAAAAATATTTTTTATTTTATTGTTTCTTTAATGTTTGAATATTAAATATTTACTATTGAATGTTATTTTTTTATGTAGTACTTTTTCTCTAGACTCATTTTTATACCACTCACCTTTTTTTATTAAGCATGTACTAAGGCTAATGGAAGTCCAAAATTAATTTTTTTTGGATGGAGTATAATGTGTGTTATATTACTTAAAGAGTGTACTTTGATATAAAATTTATTATTAAAATTAATAAAGTTATATAAAATAAAAAGATAAATGATTGTACCCTTCAAATAATTGTCTTTATTTGTCGGATCTTATTACCTTTTTTAGTTTTATATTAATTTTACAAATAAATTTTTTAATGTGTTTTATGAATAAAAATATATATTTCGATGATTTACACAAGGTGTAACTCTGAAAATTATAATGTATTATAATTAATGGATATATTGATGAGTCCAATAAAAATATAATATTTCATTCAAAAAATATTAGAAGAGTAAGCTGATAAATTATTTTTGAAAAAATTAAAGAGTATTTAAAAAATATTATCATAATAATTAAAAAGTGTTTGTAGGATATTAATATTTATTGGCATTTATTAACCTCATTTTTTGGGAGAGTTCTAGCTATATAATGACCTCCTCATTTCTCATTCCAGTTGTTATAGTTGGGACAGATGAAGGAAGAGATTTGAATCATGACACTACCTCTCAAGAAACTAAGAAACTTTATCTCCAAAGTGTATCATGAGGTAATGATTATCAACATAATGTGGTTTTACACATACCTAAATTTAACAATGTTTGTTAATGATTAAAAAAGTTTTGCTTAATCATATATTTTATGGATCGCATCCCTTTTGAAAGCATGTTTAAGACTTGGGTTCAATCTACCTAGATTGCACATAGAATTAAGCTAAAGATAATCCAAAATATGACAAAAGGATTTTATATGTTTCATTTCTTTGACCCCACCCATGCGGGTGTGACCCTAAATAAATCTACCACTTGGTACATCTATAACTCCTTGATTGTATAATCCCCCTACACATGTGAATTTGTTTTCTTAGAGCATACTACAATGAAGGTCCCCATATATGTATATTTTATTAGGTATACCTTGCCTTGATTTCATTTTATCAATCAAATCACAACTTTCATTGGTTGGGTTGTATGCCATGAGCCAGCAAGATTTTATTCTGCTTGCCTTCAAAGGTGAGTTTGTGTAAAATCGACCTATCCAAGGATCTCAAATATTTTTGAGATTCAAGTGGGGGATAGTTGTTACTCTCAGTGAGTCCTTTATATTAACTTTCCCAACATATGTTTCTATTTTCAAGCCACAAACCACAAGATGAAGGATTTTACACTATATCTATCTCACAAAAGGCCAATCCATAAACCTATATCTTATATGCCCAAAAATTCTCAGGAGGAAGGTTGAAAAAATATTATGGGGCAAAATAGTAACTGTAATAAAGGTTCCACTCATCATAATCCCATGAATAATAATACTTTAGCTACCATCACTATGTGTGCAACTCAATCTACTAGGGAGGTGACTAACAACACTCAACCCCCTAAGGAACATGCACATGTTGAAGTGGAATTATCTAAACAAATTTTTCATAGCACACTTTTGGTGGTGAATGTTTTTTCTAGTTCTCAAGTTTATTTAGAATATGCTTCTAATAATTTCTCTCTTCTACCCCTCTCCCCTTCAGGCACATGCAAACACTCATGCAGTCCTTCCTAGGGTTCTCTACCTTGATCTCATAATCCTTCTCATCAGGACTCTTCTGAGGAGGCACAATATGTGGTTTAATTAGCCTAATGTCTAAAATTTCTTCTATATAACATAGAGAAATTTATAAATAATAGATATGAAGACCTGCAAGGGCTTAATGTTGAGGACATGTCTCTTGACACTTGTAATCTATGAATTGTTATTCATGGAATGTTTGAGGTCTCATAGACCTAGTTCACAAGTATGTGGTGAGGGATTTTAGAAAAACATTTGTAGATGTGGACATTATCTACCTTCAAGAAATTAAGGTGGTAGGTTTACTCCTCTGCACTATCCATAAAGTTATTTGGTCTGACAACATAGTTTTAACTAGCAAGATTCATGACGTAGGTCAGGGAGACCTTATGACCTTTATTGCCTCAAAATGGTAGCCACACTTGGTGGTTTCTAAAAATGACCCCTTCCATCATGTGATTTATCCCTCTTCAATATCAAGAATCATTATTTTGGTATCATTAATGTTTATGCTCCCAATGATGTGCATGAAAGGATGGATCTGTGATAATGGCTTTCCAACTCAATACCTAAGGCTTATTGGGATATTTATGGTAAATTTAATATGGTGGAATAATTGCTTAACAAGATGGGTACCCTCTCCATAGGATAGACCGTCGTTGAAAGAGAAGCATGGATTTTTATGAGAAATATATTTGGGTTTTATGACCCTAATATTGGTCATCATCCCACATCTAAAGTTTGGTACACCTAAACTAATATTTGAAGTGGTACCAATCATGTGCTAAAATGGCTTGATCAGGTGATGATTTCCACATAGTAGTGGTTCTATTTTGGAAGTGCATTCACATTATTGATGGAAGATATGCCAAATTTTATTCTCTCTGATCACTTATTGATCCACTACCATATTATTTGGTAATTAATATATCCAAAAATTAAACAAACTTAATTTTTTCTAAACATAAATTTTATAGATCATGATTCCATCCTAGCCCACATCAGACGTGTTTAGAACCTTCTGACTTGTCCAACTCAGTAGTAGGGTTGGATCTAATGGTGGGAAGATGTACTCAATTAAATAAATATATTTATTTAGATATATGGCATTCATCTAGCCAAGATTCGATGGTGCTCTTATTTGGCCACCTCCTTAGAGCTAAGTTGTGTGATGGCAATTCTTGAGCAACACCCCTTCAAAAACACTATGTAACTACAAGTGGCCAAGCTATAAAAAAAATCCAAATCTTAGACACATATAATTCTTGTAGAGCCCAACTCCATGCCTTCCTATACTGGTTAAGAAAGGGGATACAGTCTCAAATTTATTTCATATGCTCAAGGCCAAGTCCTTGACCCAAAAAATTTTAGCCATCCAAGATAATGAACATTATTATAGTGAAAATATAGATATGGTCAAAGCCTTTTCTACTCACTATCAACAAGTGTCCATATCTCAGACCACCACTCTAGAGTGACAACAAGCTCTGGACCAATGTTTGTTGATTATCCTGACCAAAGTCATTGCTTCTCAAAGGGTTTTTTGTGATAAAAAACTCTTTATTGAGGACTTATATGAAGCAACTATGAAAATTTACAATGAAAAAGTGCCTGGATATGATGGGTTCCTTTTGAATTTTACAAAAAAAATGTGGGATACTATTGGGTCACACCTTTTCCATGTCTACATTGAGGCATTCCACAATCAGTATTTTGGCCAAGGCATCAACAAAGGGCACATCAAGTTTATCCTAAAAGTTGGAGACCCTAATTTAATTTTTAATTAGAGGCCAATCACCCTACTAAATGTTTACTATAAAATTATCCCCAAGGATTTAGTGTTGTGTCTCCTCTATCTCCTCTTGATGATTATTCAACCCAAGCAAACTGGGTTCATACAAGGCCTCTATATCCTAGACAATGTCTTTATTATGTGGGAAGGCATGAAATGGGCTCACAATTTTAACCAACATGACTTATTCATTAATATTGGTTTAAAAAAAACTTATGACTGCATTGAATGACCATTTATCCTAGCTATGTTGTAAGCCATAGGTTTTGGGACCTCTTTCTTACAATGAATCTGTATGCTCTTTGCTAATGTTTTAGTTCTCTTATCCATTAACAAAGACTAATTATAAGACTTTGGCCTCTTTAGATCCATTAGAAAACATTTCCCTTAGACCTAACCCTCTATGTGCTTACTATTAAGGGGTTCAACTATCTCCTTACCAATGCCCAATCTCAAGGCCTTATTCATGGAATTTTGTTGTGTATTGAGGAACCCCTCCAGCTTGTCAATGGGAACTTCACTGATGATTCATTCCTCACTCTCATTAAGGATGAGGATAATTATCTCATTCCATGTTATGTCTTGATAATTTGTCTCACCTATGGATCTTCCATTAAATGGCATAAAACCCAGTGCTATAGACAATCCTTCCTCTCCCCACCCCCCTAGATGGCACATTTCAATTGGAAGCTCCTTCATCATGATAAGATATTTAAATTCCTAGGAATCCCCTTTGATTTCTTGATGCCCTCTATACTTTGGAAGTATATGGTGGATAAGTTGGAAAAAAATTGCTTTATTAGATAACCAAGTCCCCTTTGTTGGCTATCAAATACTAAATTTGTTCCAAAGTTACCACAACCACCCATGTGTGTTACTCTTCTTGTTGTGTGCCTTTGAATTAGTTTATTTTGAAGATTGAAAATCTTCTCTATGATTTTATTTGGGTTAACTCTACCATTGGTAAAGGATTTCATCAAGTGGCTTAGGATTATTATTGCCTCACTAGGGAAATAGGTGGGATGGGCCTTATTGATATCTCCAAACAAGGCTCTATGCTCTATGTGAAATGGATTATCTATGTCATTAAAGGCAATGAAGACTAAAAGGTAATCATTCATAATTGTATTGCTCAAGGATCTCCTTATAGATGGGATTCTTGGAGAGATCTAGGTTTTTCCAATTTGTTCACTCTTATAGCCCTAGTTAAATTGTGGGGTCTTTTTCTATCAAGAGTCTATGGTCAGCCTGGGAGAAAGTCAAACCTTGGTTGTTATAAAATGGGAATAGTTATCAGGATGTCCTCTCTATCAATAAACACTCTATATGGTGGTAACCTATTATAAATATGCATGTATTTCCCCTCATCAAAGTTCCCTAGATCCATGCTCTTAAATTATATTGTAAGGAAATTTATATGTTGCAGGACTTTTTATGCAAAGCCACTCATTTATGGATCCTTTGGGATGCCTTAAAAGTGAAATATAAACTTCCCTCTATTGACAATGAGTATTTTGAGGAAATTTTGGTAGTTATTCCTATATCTCTCCTACATAAAATAATAGTCAATTCCTCTTAGACTTCATGGAAAGACTAGAAGTGGTATGTGGGCACATGTTGTGAAAAGTCTAGGGTCTCAATTTACTAAAACTAGGCATCAGCATGGGACACTCCCTTTTCACTCAAAATTTAAACACTCAACTATGCTGGAATTAATCCATATAAGGCATAGGCCTTATGCGCTCACCCAAAGTGTAGCTGAGAAGGAATCGAGGCCTGTATTGGGCTAGTTATGCCATGGTGCGAGGATTTAATTAGGGGACTTAAGCAATTCAATGAAAACTCATCTTAAGTTAGATCCATAGGTCTTAATGATTCATAAGGCTAATTTTACTCAATTTACTCATATTAGCCAGGCAATTTAAACAAAGATTAGGTTACTAACACAGATATATACTCATCTTCCATGTAATATGATGATGACATCTCAAAAAATTTAGAGAATCCATTAAATAAGTAAATCAGTACAAAGTATGAACATTAATTAACATAATTCAATCAATAATATGACCTTACAAATTTTTGTATCCCATTAGAAATACAAAAAAAATGTAAACCAGACACAATACATTTTAATGCAACAACATTCATCATTTTTCAAAGTCTATAACAATAAAAAAATTTATATTCATTTCATAATACACAATAACCTAGAGGCTCATAGGCAAACTTGGGCACATACAATTAGAGCTAGAGTGGCCTCCATATTATTTCTAAGCCTTAGTAGCCATCAAAGCAATGTTTATAGAACAAGGCTTCAAAATTACTCCTCCATAACTTTTCTACAATTATTCATCTCCCCCTCCTATTCATCCTTATATAAGCCTTTAGGAACATCTTTACTAGGGTGGAGGTTTGCATGATGAGTATTGAGTTGGAACTCCATCATCATTCCCATTGAATCTATGACTCTAAAAACTCTATGCTACACCTGCCATGTCTCTTCAAATCTTTGATGATGCCCTAAAAATATGAAATATGGTTAACCGCCTATTAGTTGGTGCAATATTTACACTACAACCTTTATTTGGATATAAAAAACCCATAGGCTAACCACTTGAATAAATTATCATCTCATGCCTAGGTGGATGTCATGTTGGTATGAATAATTTTCTAAGGAGTTAGGTGCCCAAAATTACCCCATACAAAAACTCTAGTCCACATTCAGACTAAGCAATCAAACTCTTAGAAAATGTAGGACTCAAGCACATTCTCCTTAATGGCTAGCTTGATTTCTTATGAAATGCTATCTATGTTAGAGGATGCAACACTGAGCACAAGCACATCTATTTTATCCTTTTCTTTAGAGAAGGCTTATACATTAGATTTTACCTTTTAGACACTTCCATTTAAGATATTTATTTTCTCACAAGCCTTAGTCTATAGAGTGTGGAAAAGTCCTTCCAAGGTCCACTCCTGGTCCTTGATCTGCTTACTAAGTGCATTCACATTGCCCATGATTTTTGACCACTCTACCTTATTTATGGAGTATACTTGAGCCATAACTTACTCCTTCTCATCATTTGCCTAGTTTAGAAGAGCATCTATTACTGAGTCTTGGTTAGAGAAGCTTAAGAAAATGGCATATACTATTTCTATGCTCTCTGAAAAACCTCATAAAGAGATCTTTTACCTCTTGGAACTTATCTGATAGTTCCTTCTTCAACACGCGTTAAGGTCTTCTTCTTCCTCTTCTTCTTATGTCATCTTAGTATATAGTCTTAGGATAATCTATTCCACTAATACATAAATCTTTTCAACCTCTAAAAGTCTTGAAATGTTGACACTGATCAAAATATAGTTCAACCACCTCTACATGCTCACAAAGTTGTTACAACTTGAACCTTTTGGCCTATGCCTCATCCTTGGCTTCCTTGAGGATATTTTTATATTTCTTCACTTTTCCATCATTGATGATGTTCTAACATGTTACTTATGTGGCCATTATTATTATTACATTCCATAATTAGATTGGGTTCATAGTGCGTGGGTTAATCAGAAGGGATTCCTACCCTTCATCAAGATCTTCTAGGCTCAAAGTAGTCACTCTAGGCAACTCAAATTAGGGCTCATCCATATAGTGGTATATCACAAATCAGATTTGTTTGTGCATCTTTGTAGTGGAAGCCTGGGGGGTATAATTTCATACATGTATATATATTCATCCCCCTAGTTCTTTTACATAGTTCTTTTATCATATCCCTTATGTTCAACTCTCCATCATCCTTCTTAATGACAACCTTATCTATGTGTTATTCCTCCTCTTCATTGGTGCCACTAATTTATTAGATGTGCTCCTTTGAGGATTCACTTATTTGGTCCTTGGGGGTTGCTTCATTATAATTCTCCCCCTTGTCCACTTATTCATCTTGGGGTTTTTAATACCTACCTCTAGGTAATTCCCTCGACATTGGTGTCACTTTGTTACTAATGGTGCTCCTCAGTCATCTTTGTATGTTGTTTTGAGGTGGTAGTATCACATTATTTCTATTGAAACACCCCTTCACTACTTGTGTGTGCCTCTTACAAAACTTGTTTTACTTGTTTAGTGGGGTCACTTGGCACTTATTAGACCACTTATATTATTGGTACTACACTTAAGGGAACCTTTTGGGACCTTTTATCTAGCTTGGCCTTCTTTTATTCTTGATCAAGATTTTGATCATCTTCAATCACCAAAGTTCAATTTATATCTTCATCATTTAGTCTCACCTTCCTCTAGGTTGCTATGTTTTCCTTGATATTTTGAGGGACCATTGGGGAGGCCTCATCCCTAGGTGTTGGCATCAGTTTCCATGATGGGTTCATTATCAAGGTGGTGTTAGATGTTAGGCTAGTCATTTCCTTTGTTACTTGTAGTGTGATGGTCACACTAATTTGTAAGGCTTCCTAAAAATTCCCAATATTAAGATCTTTTTCACCTTCTCCTACTTATAAGATATAGGTCCCTACTCTATCTTCTTCAGTCTCCTTCTCTATTATGGGTGTGAGGGTTGCCTTTCTCTCCATATATGTAAGGGTTATGGTAGGGAATGCTATAGGTCCCTTAGTCTTTTTATTTGGCTTATTGATGGAAGAAGCACCCTCTTGCATTAATGTCACACACTTTTTTTGTAGCAGGGGGTTTAATTTATTCTTCAGAGGATATTGTTAACTGTATATACTCTATGATCTCTTCTAACTTCTCACCCTATTTCCTTTGGAGTGTATTCACTTTTAGATTTTGTGCAACCTTCCCTTCATCATTGATTAGGTGGGGGTGATCATCATCCTTTTTAGGATATATGCCCTTCTTACACGGATTCATCTCATAGTAGAGGTTAAATATCTTTCCATTTATTATTACCCTTTAGAGGGGATGGATGTCAGGCCTGTTGTTATCATCTTCCTCATATTTGGTGGCCTTGGCTCTGGGGTGAACAAATTAGCACCTCATCATTATTCTATCATGATCCATGGCCTTGGTCTGTATTTCAAGTTATTGTGCAATGGGGATTCTTCTTAACGTCACTATGAAGTATTTGTCTGAAAATGTGTAAGGTAATCGGAGCCACCTTGATAGTTTCCCATCTATGAGTTCTAAGTACACCACATAGAAGTGTTGCATCATGACAAAGGTTTCCATTCCCACCGTTTATTATGGGATGCACCACTCCTTCCCAAAGGCATCTACATATCTTTCAAACTACCCTTACAACCTAGTCTTATATATTTTTGTGAGAATATGGGTGGGTAGATGAAGTCTCATTACTTCATCATTGGGGACTCATGGATTAGAGGTAACACACATAAGTGGTCATCATCACCATTTGAAACACCTATTTCTTCCATAACTATGAAAATCAACATGTAACCCCACTGGAAGGTCTCACATACTCGGTGGCACTCTTGTGCATTCTTGATCATCATTTCTAAAATAAACTTAGAGATGTTAAACCTTACTCCTTACACCATTTAGTGGGTGATGCACAAGGTCTTAATAATATTGAAACACCAATTGTTAGGGCATAGTTTGGCAATAACAAGGTGCACTGCTACCCTTATATCAGGGTCTTAGATGTCTTTGATGGGGAATGCAAACCCTGACTTATAGTATCATAGGAACTGTGTGACCCTTTCTACCTCCACCTCATCCTCTATCATCTCTCATATGTCTTCTCCTATGCCAAGTATCCCTATAATTTTGCTAATGAGACTTACATATATCCTCATATGCCATCTAATAAATTAGAACCAATCATCATGTACTCATGAGAAGAGGAATTGCACCAAGTCTTCTGACTTGCCAAAACTTGAAATATCAAACATTTAAGTGGTGGCCATGGTTTTTAATTTGTATCTAATGGAGACAATGAAGAATATGGTGCCTGCCTTGGTCTTCTTTCTAGTGTCTATCATCCAATATTTGTTTAAATCCTTCATGTTGTTGTATGTCCTATGGTTATAGTCCTTAAGCTTTGAAACATGTGACAATGACACCTACATCTCCCCCACCATGACCTCTAGTGGGTACTCCATCTCTCTAAAATTTAGATTTGTGCTTGTATTTAGATCTATCTCTATGATGTTTATTCCTTCCACCATCTATGTCTCCAGTTTTACAATGGTTGCTTCCCTCACTATCTACGATTTCTTCACATATTTTTGTTCTTGTGGTGGGCCTATGCTTATACATTTATTTCTCATCCTAAACCTGCTACTATTGAAGTGTGGTTGGTTGATTCTACTGAATCCCAAAATTATGCATGGTATGATTTATAGTTATAGGAAACGTGACTGTGCATTTGACTATCAATCTTCTTGCCCTGTTAATGTTGACCTGGTCATTCTTATAAAATCCTACTTCCCTGTTTATCCATCAAATTATCTCCACTCACCTCCTTTTCTCCTAAAATTGGAACATAATCATCTTCTTGATCTTTCATTCTCTCTTGGGGAGGTTATGGGTGACTGGTTCTCTCTCTGCTATCATTTTCTAGTTTAATGGCTTCAACTTCTGGCTCTATTCTAAACTCTTGAAAATATTAGTAACCTTCCTTCCTCTACCATCTACCCTTTTATATGATATTATTAGCTACCACATTGATGTTTGGTATCATTTTAAATTCTTGAAATCTATTAAAACCCATGAAATCTACTAATATCTATCACCAACTACTCATTTAATGTGGATCTTTGTTCTTCTACCATCGTAGCATTAAATTTACTAATGATTTCTTTAGTGAAGTGATAGGTGATTCAAATGGTCACTTATTATTGACTATTTAGTGGTTACCAGCTACCATGATGATCATTTTCTAACACTTTTTTCATCTTGGCATGACCTTCACCATCCTTAAGGTTACCTAAGTGTAATGCTTCACATGCACATGATTCAGCGTCCTAAGTTCCATCTCTTATTGTGCTTCCTTTCAAGGATGCCTCTCTTTCTTGGTCAATTTATATGTGCTATCATGTCTCTTGATTTGGCCTTCCTTACCCCATATAAATCCTTATTCTAGTCCTCTAATATCTCATTTTCTCATCTCACTTTCTTGTACAGGAACATCTTGTGCGCCTTCCTTCATTAATTCATACTTATAGTTTTATGAGCCTGGCATACTTCACATGCACCTAAAGACTTAGGTGTCTGACCTTAGGTGCTTGAAAAGTAATGAGGATCAACTCACCTGTCTATATTTATGTGAATGTAAGTGCTATAAAATATCTTCTATGGGCTAGAAAGTGCCATGCTTATTTGAACAACATAAAAGAACAAACATAAAGAAAAGAGTTGGCTTATGCTAATTTTATTATGGTAAAAACTAAGTAACTAAATTTTGAAAAAGAAGTTGGTGTTAGATGGCATGAGTGTCATCCTATTGATGATATACTTTCGATCTATTACCATTGAAATACCTAGGGAACATTTCACTAGTCAATGTGCACAACTTGCATGCGTCAATATCCAAGATGTTGTGGATGACATAAGGTACCATCCACCTAATTTATAACTTGCCTAGGTGCTTGAGGTACTTATAATCATATAAAAATACCAATGTACCTTATATAAACCCCTTATTATTGATGTGATTATAATGCCATACCTTTTGGTGGGCCTTCTATGTTTGTTGGCTCCATCATATTTGGGTGTGTGTCTCGTCCAACCTCTCCAAATATTTTAAGCCTTCACTTAAAGAATATTTTTCATCTAATTGACCAATATGTGTGATGAAAAATGAGGACACTAGGCATTCTATTAGTAAAATGGCCTCTACACCAAACACCATTTAGAATGGTATGGCCTTGTTTAAGCACTTGTATATTGTGCAATAGGCCTATAATACTGCTAACATATGGTCATCCCAATCTTTACAACCAATGTTCCATATTTTTTTGAGGTATGTCCCCATTATTTTATTGAATTCCTCTATGGTGACATTAGATTGGGAGTGGTAAGGTGTCATTTTATGGTGTGCCATCATATATTTAGACAACAAGATCTAAACTATTTCATTAAGGAAATACATGCCACATTCACTAGTCAAGCTAAGAGAGCATGCATATCAATTGATAATATTATCCCAAATGAATATTACTATTATGGTGGTTGTACAATATTTGGTTAGTGTTATTTTGTCTCACTTGGTGAAGTAATCTGTAGAAGCCAAAATGTACCATGTACCTATGCACCTTGTAATGGGATTAATAGGCCCAATAAAATTAATGGCCCATTTTTCAAATGGTGCTTGGGAAAGGATGGCGATGAGGGGCATCTCATCTTGGTGGTTTGGTTTTCCCATGTGTTGGTAGATGTCACATGATTTGGCATATTCTTTTGCATCATGAAAAAGAGTTGGCCACCATAAGCTTGATTGTATTACTTTTCACACCATGGCATCTCTAGTGCAATGGCCTCTAACAATTCCCTCATATGCCTCTTGTAGTACTGAGTCACATTCATGCTCTATAACACATTAGTGCATGATTCAATTTTTAAAGTTCCCTGCCAATGAGTTTAAAAGGTGTAGCATGAACCACAAGTTGCTTATTCTCTTTAGTTTTCATGGTTTGAGGCACATATCCAAAGGTTAAAAAATGGGGTGATCTCTTCTAAGTATTTCGAGATGTGTTAGATGTATTAGAGTTGTGCATCAAGAATATCATCCTAAATTGACATTGTCACATTACCAAAGTTGATGTGGAATACATGGTCTAGGCTCAAGTTTTATTTTTCTAGCTTTATTACCGCAAAAAATTGAAATTATTAAAATAAAACAATCCATCAACAAATGTGCCCATATAAAATGAGCTTATTTAGTAGGTACTTAAACACCTCATAATAAATGAAGAATATGAAGGGGGTTGCCATTAAATATTTTTGAAACTTTTGTAAAGCGTAGACCATGGAAAGTGCCTCATACTTAATTGTGGGATAATTTTATTCTACCTTAGTTTTTTGCTTATGAAAGAAATAGGATGATCTATTTTCCCTTCACTTGGTTGTATGAGAATATCACAGATTATAGTACCAGAGGCATTGTGACATGGACATGGATGGGAGTTACCTGGTTGGGAATTCACAATATTGGTGCACTTGTTAGTTTGAGCTTCAAGGTCTCAAAATAATCTTCTTACATTGTGCTTTGATATAATGGGCCATCCTTACATAAGAACTCTTCTAATGGCACCACAATCCTGACATAATTTATTATGAACTTCCTATAATACCCATAATTCCCAAGAAAGGCACATATGTCTTTCTATATTGATGTTGTTTGAAGCTGAAGGATGATTTCAATCTTGGTAGGATCAATGAGTAAACCATCCTTGCAAATGATGTGCCCTAGTAATGTGCCAAATGATGTTATAATGACACACTTTTTGAGATTCAAAGAAATTTGTAACTACCTACACCTTTCAAATATTAGGCACAAATTTTCATAGTGATCCTTCACCAACCCATACACTATTCAATAATCTAATTATACTTGGAGGAACTTGTGAATTAAGTCTTTGAATGTGGTGATAACTATTACAATATAAGCAAAACACCCCCATTATATCACAAAGTTGGTTGTGGGCTTGTCCTCTTCCTTGATCTAGACTTGATGGTATCCTAAAAACCCATTAGTAAATGTGTATATATCACAACCTTTGATTCCATCCAACACTTCATCAATAAATAGAGTTAGGAAGGGGTCGGTTATGCAGGACACGTTCAATAGTCTATAGTCAACACAAATTCAGATGTGCCCATCTTTTTTAACACTGATGACCATGGAGCTAACCCATTTAAATTTTTGCATGAGGTAGATGAAGCTTGTAGCTAGCATGCCATCGATCTTGGTTTTAACCTTGGTGTGAAGATTTGGGTTCATCTTATAAGGCCACTTCTTAATGGTTCTTATGTAGTCAACTGGTTTGATACTCATCTTATCGAGGGATGGGTGTGTGCCTTTAATATGTTTATAGTTTCAAGGTAATATGTCTTGGAATTATTTTAGGAGATCAATAATATGTGCATGTTTGATGTTCAACCAATAGGCACCCAAAGTGGAAATTTTGTGTTCCCCCTCTAAACTGATATCTACCTTGTTTTTAATTAATGGTGTTGAGTAGGGTTCATTCTTCTCTTGGTGTGAATCCTTGACTTGTCTGATGCCCTTGGTTGTTTCTACCCAAAGATGGGTAGGGTCTTCTTTTTTTTGGGTGATATCCTCAACTTGGTGCACTAACTTCCTTTTCCCTATCAATTTTTTCTAGTTGTGAACCTTCCATATGTCATAATCTTCATCACTAGAGTCATTGTTTAGAGTTTTCTCTTCGAAGAAGGTTGGGAACACTAACCCTTTTTCATTGAACATGTCCTTTAGGTGCCCCTCCAATAGAGCAGTGTCCTCAAACACTGAACTTAAAACTACCTATAATGGTTTAATCAATTTGATATCTTAAGAATAAAAGGAGAAGATATGAACAAACTACTCCACAAAGGCATCCCAGTCTATTTTTTTATTACACATCTCATTGACTACGTACCATTCCCACACCCAAGTCTTTAATTTTTGATAGAAGGCGTGCACCCATAGATGTCTTGGGGAATTTTAACCATAGACAATCCATATTTCTTTGTAAAGACATACATGCACTATAGGGTCAGAGTCACTAGAGTAGGTTAAAATATCCAGGTCTTCATTTAGTTTTCTAAATCTAGTGAAAATGGCTACCTTTACATCTTTCCAAGTTGGCAAGTCAGACTTCTACACTGCCCACCAATGAGCAGTAATATTTTTTAATGTGTACACTGGTGTTCCCATTATATCCACCTCTTTTAGGATGCAATGTCATGGACATAGTCTTCCATAGGATTACTTCTTTCATATCTTGAGAGTGCAACAAGTTTTCCCTTACTGAGGGGGAAACACTATTTTCCTCTTTTCTTCATGCAAGGGACCCATCTTTTATGAGTGAAATTATTTTGTATCTAGCCTATCTTTACTAGTTTTGGCACCTTTACATACACCAAGCAACACCATTGACCAGTGGTCTCATATGCTTCCTCGACCCATCAGTCACAAGAAACATCTATGGTCTTTAAGGCTAATTGTATATCTTCCCAAGAGAGGATTCCTTAATCATTTGGGTCTAGAGTCTCAGTGCTTTATGATGTTATGTTATAGATATGGTTGATCTCATCCTTGATGTCCATGTCTCGACAGAGGGGGGTCCTTGTTTATTTAAGAGAGGTATAACTACTCTCTCCTTTTTCATTCTCAAAGGTCATGTAGTGTCTTTTGAAGCACATATCTAAATTTTTTGCATAACACCATGACCTTCCTATAATCAATAGGTAGTTTTCATGCTCTGTTAACTCTATGACTTCAAAGTCAGTACAAAATTTGGTTCCCATGATATCTACAACTACGCTCTTTATAATTATGATAGGTTATGCCCAAATTTTATTAGCCATGAAGACTACATGAGGGGAAGGTATCAAGGATGGTCTACCCATTTTATCCCAAGTAGTCTTTGTCAAAAATTTGACCTTAGTGCTTGTGTCTAAAAGAACCTCACAGATAGACCATTCATTAATAGTGGCATCCACTAGGAGTTCTTGGTCATATTTAATATTTTGTGTATGTCAAAATTATTATACCCTCTCCATGTATGGTGTGGAGACCTTAACTTTATTTTGACCTACATGCTTTAAGATCAAGTTCTTCAATAGGGGAAACATTCCTTCTATTTAAAAGAGGCATAAGATCTTAGTTAGTTATTATACTTTAGCCTCTTATCTATCCTACTTCTTTCAAGAGGTAGTAGCTTATGCTTCTAGCTCTTGCACTAATTAGATCTCCCCTTGTAGGTTTTGGATTACACTTATAGCTTATTGTAATATATCTTTCTAGTGCATTGGGTCTTGGTACAATGCAAATTTTGGTTTAAGATGCAGTATGTACTCACTTCGACCCTTATCTCCATACTTAATGTGTAACTTAGGTACTAGTGCAACTAGCAATTGAGCGTTGAATCCATTTACGAGTAGTTGCCTATACCTTGACTAGATATATGTGTGTAAGTTGTGACTTTGGAGTCCATTTTTATTTTTTATACTCATGTCTTATCATTCATGCACCCTTGTTTGCACTAGGCTTACTTTGGGTCAATTTTATATAAAGGTTCGGGCATTATTTGACCTTATGGGGCCCTTGATAATACCCACATGTGGGATGCATAGGGAAGTCACATTGGTAATGCTCTATTGAGCCACACCTATAACATGAGCATGGGGGGAACCTCCCACCACCACATCCTTCACCTCGCCCTTTGGTGCCTCACTATATCCTAAAGCATGTATTATGTTGGTTGTTGCCATCAATCTCTTGATTTTATTCCTTTTTGACTAATATTATAGCCTATCATGCATCTCTTTCCATGTTTTTATGCATTTTATTAATCACCCAACAATCAATAGATAATGGTATGGGTCTAGGCATTTCATAAATGACAATAGATCATTATGTTGACTTGGCTGGTGCACTACAATAAAGGATAGTTTCAAACATCATATGCTTCTTGATAGAATTCACATCTTAAAATTAGGGCATACATATTAATTTGTGTGTATTTAGTTATATTATGGCCTTCTACTTCGTAGTCAGTGCCCCATAGTCTACTTCAAACATCATGTGAAGAGTTAATGGTAATATTTTGGAGTTGAGAGGCAATAGATGCAATTTATACATACATAAATGGGTTGATATTAGTGTCTACACTTATAACTACCTTGAGTCTTAGCATGGATTCAAGTGCTTCTCAAGGGTCTATAAAAGTCTTCATGGAAAGTTCTCTTTAAAATGGCACAAGAAACCCCCTAATGAACTATTATGCATGCTGGGAAGGGTGAATATCATATGGGAGCTTCGATAGGAGAGTTTTGAACCTTACATCATACAAGTGCACACTCTCTAAGAGTCCTTGGGTAATATATTTTACCATGGTGATGCTTTATTGTTCAAACTCTAGGATGTCAAATTCCTTTAGGAATGCATCCTTCAGGGTATCATAGTCAGCCATGGCCTGGTTGGGATCAAATTTTCTATACCAAGTATGGGTGTAATCAAGTAAACTAGTTTCAAAATGAGTAGCCTTGTGCTCTGACTAGGTTATGCCTTGTGTGTGCCATTATAATTCACATTTTAGCACATGTTCTGCATCATTTCACATGCCATGATATTTTGGAAAGTACATAGCCATTTCATATTGTATTTGTTGTAGGGGGTTAGCTATTACTTGAGGCACTTGTCCCCCTAGTACCTATCTTGGAGGTGGTCCTCCAACACCTCTAGCCATAGAGGTAAGCATTGGTCCCATCATTAATATTGGTGCAGTTGATGTCATTGGCATTATTTTACTTGCTTGTGGCATCATACCACTTCCTATAGGATGTTTCTAACTTTGCATTATTGACATCATCTAAGTTGGTATACTCATGTTCAAGTTCTATTATGGTGAGCTAACACTTAATGGTCTAGAGGTATTTGTGCTAACCTCCTTGTATGGAATAATATTTTCAATCACAAAGCTACAATCTAAATCTACAAAATAAATAAAATCTAAGGCATTAGTCTTATGTACTTTCTTCAAGTGGGGGATCTAGTATATGATCATGCACCATGGGTTCAAAGGGGGTAGGAGTGTCAAGTGTATTTATAGTCACAAAATATTGTAGTAACTCAATGGATTCCACAACTATCAAGTGTCAAACTCAATGCATCACTTTATTATATCTCTCATCTTCATGATACTGTATATTAGGAGATCTTTCCCCATGCCCTTCTTATTCATTATGGGTCCTCTCAGTACTTCCAAGTTCTAGATCCTCCATCACTCAGTGCCATCTTTTATTATAGGTCTATCTTCTGAGCTCTTAGGTGTTAATTTTCTCATACCCTTCCATTACGCCTCACCTACACATCCCATTTACCCTTTTACATAGCTCATACATAAAAGGATTTTAGTCTTCCATCCCCAAAGTTTCAAAACCATAATCAACCATTAGCTTTTTGAGCTCTGCATTGAACTCCTTCATGAATATGCCTCTAGGGTCTCACAAAAATTGGTACTCTACTTTATCTAGGCATGAATAAGTTGATATGATGAACCCAAGTACATAGCTATTTAGAGATCCTTGACACCATTTATCCACCACTTTAGTCCAAGTAACATCTAGGGTCCCAAGCCTCTCTAGGCACTCTTTTATCCACTCATAGCACCATCTATAGATACATCTTATGTGGGTTGAATATGCAGCAAACCACTTGTACACATGTTTAGGTAACTCATAGAAAAAGACCTCATACAAAGCATCATATAGATTAGCTTGAACCCATTTTCTTGGTTATTATCTTTTATAGGTTGGATGCTTCTATGCAAATCTATCTTCAACTTGTTGTAGCTAGTGCTTGATGTTTTTGATAGAGAATAATAAATCATTTTATCACACCATCTTAGCAACAAAATTTAACATGGGTCCAAACAACAAAACCAAAATGTTGTGAAAAGTCTAGGGTCTTGGTTTACTACAACCAGGCACAAGCATGGGATACTCCCTTTGTGCTCAACATTTAAACACTCAACTACACTAACATCAGTACACAGAAGGCATAGACCTTATGCATTTAATAGAAGTGAAACTGACAAGGAATTAGGGCCCATGTTGGGCTAGTTGTGCCATAGTTTGAGGCTTTAATTAGGGGACTTAAGTAATTCAAGGAAAAATCATGTTAAGGTAGATCCATAGGTGTTTAAAGAGTCATAAGTTTAATTTTACTTAATTTACTCATACTAGACATATAATTTAAATAAGGATTAGGTTAATGGTATAGATCTATACTCATCTTCCATACAATATGATGATGATGTCGTGAAAAGTTTAGAGACTCCATTAAAGAAGTGAACAAGTACAAAACACAAACATTAATTAACATAATTCAATCAATAATATGACCTCACAACTTTTGTATCCCATTAGCAATATAAAAAGACATGTAAACTAGACAAAACACATTTTAATGCAACAACTATCATTTTTCAAAGTCTATAATAAATTTTATATTCATATCATAATACTTAACAACCCAGGGGCTCACAGGCAAACTTGGGCACATACAATTGGAGCCATAGTGGCCTCCATACTATTTCTAAGCCTTAGTGGCTGACAGAGCAATGTTTATAGAGCAAGGCTTCAAAATTATTACTCCAGAGCTTCATTACAGTTCTTCATCTCCCCCTCCTCTTCTAGTTCAATCTCCTTATATAAGCCTTTAAGAAAATCTTTTTTAGAGTGGATGTTTGCAGGTTAAGTGTTGAGTTAGAACTCTATCATCATTCCCACTAGCTCCATGACTCTATGAACTCTATGTTGCACTTATCACATCTCTTCAAATATTTGATGATGCCCTAAAAATATAGAATATGGTTAGTGGGTGCAAGATTTATACTGTAACCTCTAATTGGCTATAAAAACCCATAGGCTAACCACTTGACAAAATTATCTTGCACCTAGGTAGATGTCATGCTGGCAAGAATACTTTACTGATAGGTTAGGGGCCCAATAACACACTTTTCCATAACTACACTACGCAGAAAGGTAATGAATGGCTATCTCACCATCTACTTATGGTAGATAATCTCAATGAACGTTGGAGCATACATTCCTCCCGTACTACTTGGGGGAGATGCTTCTAAACTATTTATTCAAATTGTGTGGATTCAAATCTAGCTCACTTTAACTGGTATAATCTACCCTAAAGACATATTATAGGTAGATGACTTGTGAAAATGGTGGTGGTGTAACCTAGATGTTTTTTTTTGGACACCTAGATACCATGATGCACTTGTTCTAGTTTTGCCCTAAGGCCCAATATGGCTAGTCTTAGATACATGCTTTTTCCAACCAAAATGCCTGACCCCCTTCTTCTAGTCTCACACTCTATTGGGAGATAACACATAAATGTCACTTTAATTCACCCAAGTCTGGTATGCTTTCACAATTAAAATTATTTTTTGGATATGGAAGGAATGAAATTCAACTATATTTACAAGTAATGTTGTTGATATTCAGTTTTATGCTTATAATAAAGCTATGATTATGTATAATGTGCTTTTTTAGATTCAAGTTTAATGTAATAAGGTGGTGATGGAATTAGATTACCTTCAGTGGCTCCTCCACCACTTGGGGGATGGCCCATGAACTATTGCTCATGTGCCACCCTCCCTTCCTTGAAAGTCTATTCCTTAGGGAGGCAGTGGGCCTCCTTTGGGTGGTTCTTGGTGTAGCCTCTCCCATAGGTAATATCATGTTACTGGTTCTCCTCAAATAAGTCACTCTCCCCTTTCAACTCAATATGGTTTATGATCTTCACCCTTTCCTTCTTAATAAGCTTAAGAGTGGGGTTTTCTACCTTTGACAAACCAGTTTAGGTGGAGATTTTCAATTAGGAGCCTACAAGGTGGTAGGCTTCAGCCCCCACCAAATAAAGGTTTCCCTGGGTCTCTCTAGCTATCTCACCCTAACATTATGCACATGATAATGATGAACAAGAGGAAGGTGGACAAGATTTAACCCACTCTGGACGGGAACCTATTATTGATAAGAAAGAAATTCTAGGATCTGGATGGGGTGATATTATTGATCATGATCCTTCCTTGTCTTGTCTCTTTACTATGGTTGATTAAATATATTTTTTAATGTAGTAGAGCTTCTGCTAGGCTGGGCCTAGTTTATCTTTTGGTTGTTTTCGACTTATTGCTTCTTCTTTCTTAGGTATGACTTAGTGTGGTATTGTGGTGTGTCCTCTACCACCTCTTTTTTTGTGAATAATCTTGTATGTTAATATTATTATATTAATAATAATCTCTATTTCATCAAAAATAGAAGTTAATCATGAGTATTTAAAGTGATTATTAAAATAGTTAAAGTCACAAATTATAATATAAATATATGTACATGATGTTTAGGTCATCATCAAGTGAGACAAAGATTTTTTTTATGATTTTTTTGAGTAAAAGTCCATAAAAAATGGTTTTCTATTTACTTTATATCTTTTTAAAATAAGTATACAATATAATATATAATTTTACTAAAGTCAAAACTATAATTTTATTCAAAGAATATAACATATTTATGATAGAGATATAAAATTTTTATCATGTTCATGAATTTAAATTCATTATTACAACATCCATTCAACAAAATTATTATCCATTCACTACTACACTACTATTGGCCAAATTTGGCCTACATGCTTGGTTCATAATGAGAAGCTAAGTAAACTCCTGATTAAAGAGTGACCCAATGTCACAAGGAGCATAAAGACTTCAAGAGGAGATCACCTAGAATTTTCAACCTTTTGAAACACTTTAAATAGGCTTATAATGCAAATTTTGTGATCTTAAGAGACCAAACCATCATTAGGACGTCATGCAGGAAAGAGTGCAACAAGTTGGTTATGCATTTAATAAGTTCACCTAGAGAGCTTTATAGGACAAAAAATTACATGGACATAATTTATTTCATGCCAAGAATACTTTATAAAAATTTAATGTCTTGATTAGTTGTCTATCTCAAGATACAAGTCTTCAAAGTTGATCTAGTAGAGTAAGATGTTCACGCAAGTGTTAAAATCAAGTCTTAGCAATGGATTTCAAATTGTGATGGCCTTGATAACATCAATGATGGTCTCATAGACATCAATGATGAACACATGTATGTAAA
Source organism: Torreya grandis (assembly GCA_037957365.1). Classification (NCBI taxonomy): domain Eukaryota; kingdom Viridiplantae; phylum Streptophyta; class Pinopsida; order Cupressales; family Taxaceae; genus Torreya; species Torreya grandis. The sequence goes on along the minus strand of JARHVA010010744.1, from coordinate 81,188 downwards.
AATAAATATTATCAAAAAATCATTGGGGTTTAAATTTTGATGGGCTTACAGACATCAATGATAGGCTCACGGACATCAATGATGGGCATGTGAACATCAAATTTAAGATAGTAAAAAACCATTGGGGTTTAGATTGTTATGGTCATGTATATGTAAAATAAATTCACACAAATTTTAAATAAGGGCATGTAGACATCAATTTTTGGCCTCATGAATTAGTCATTTGAGTTCAAATGGTGGGTCCCATCTAGATCAAGGGTTCACGTTCAATCATACATCTAGATATAATGGTGTGAGTTAAAGTCAAAGAGTTAGAGGATCTAGATCAAAGGCTCACATTAATTCATACATCTAGATATAATAGTGAAATTTAAATTAAAGGAGTCAATGTATATTGGGGACCAATAAGGAGAATATAGTTTGGCATAAATTGATAGGTCCGAGTTGGTAATCAATAACCATTAAACAAAGGGCAAATCCAAAAGCTTCTAGTGGAGGTCAATGAACCAGTTTTCAACCCAAGTGAATGAAGGTCTCAAATATCCATGTCTCCATTAGAGATCATTCAATAATAGATGCAATCATACAGGCAAGATGGTCAAGGATAAATCTCTGTCACCATTAAAGTTTAAACAAGAACTCTGGTCAATAATTTAGAACCTATCGACCTTGTTGCAGGATTACTCCACTGATGTGTTCATTGCTCTTATAGATTGAATATCCTCATGTGCAATAGCTTCTTATCTCTCACATTGTTTAGAGAAAAAATAGGTCTTTTTGGGCCTAATACAAAGATCAAGCAAGACTAAATATCTATCAGACTTTAATGGATATTGTGACTAAGTGAAAACTGATATATTGGGTTGGTTTTTGATCTATGGTGGAGCTATGTTCAAGTTGGAGCAAATATAGTCATAAATGTGATTATGGGGAAGTGTCTCATCTGTTGATATGGTCAAAATTTTGTTAAATAGGTACCTATGACCGCCTAAAGTAGATGTTGCATGAATATGTCAGTTCTGAGGTATAAGAAGTTTGTCTTCATCAACAAATCAAGTTGAAGGTGGCATGGAGTTCTAAGATAGATAAGGATAATGGGCATTCAATTCTATTATAGAGATTTTAAAATATTGGTTCTTTCTTGATAAGATCATGACTCAGTAACCTCAAATTGGTGTTAATCCATCACAACTCCCTCTCTCTTCTTCCCTTTTTCTATATATGTTCCATCTTATTACACATTGTATCTCTCTTTGGAATTTTTTAGGAAAAAAATCTCTTGTATTTTTAGATAAATAGAATCTTATGATTTGGTTTGCTCAGGCTATACCAAAATTTGTACTATAACACCTTTTTATGTAATAAGGACTAAATTCCATCATTTTACAAACTAAATTAAAGTGTGTTATATGAATCTATGTGTTATGGTTAAGTAAATTTATACTTTCCTTGCCTTTGTCTAAGTTTCCTCACCTTCATGAAGTGCTTTTCAATTCTCACATGTCATTCTAAGTGTAATATATAGTTTCTTGATTAGTTTTGAAGTGTAAAACTATGCTCCCATGCTAAGTTGATAGCTAATCAATGCCTTTTTGTGAAATACTTATGTGAGCACTTGTCTTATTTAGTCTTGAATGTATCTTATATTTTCTCTGGTGTAAATTTTAAGTGTTCAAATTACTGGTGCATCATCTCATTTTACATGATTTCATAGATTGTTATTAATCTCTCTCCCCTTTTCCAATCAATTATTAATTTAGGTCTCATTTAGGTGATAATCTAGAAGGAAGCCGACCTTCTCCAAAGGTCTGACCCAAGATTAGGTGACCTATAGGCTAAGGTCATTCCCACATTGGAATAGATTTGAGTATGAGGACCTGAATGATCCCCTTGTTCAGCTAGGGTGTAATCTAGGACATCAACACTTTTGGCATGCCTAGTGGGACAAATTTTTCCTTAGCATAGTTGTAGTTTGAAGGTTGAGAAGAATAAACTGTAGCAAGATGACACATATACCATCATCAAAATATGAATATTATTTAAGTTACAATAGCATCATCTAGATAATGCTTTCATGCCAAATATTACTACAAGATCAACAAGTAAAGGTATTCATTTTGAACACATTGAATTGCCCTCAAATTCTTATAAAAAAATAAGATTCAAAATGGAAATTCCTTATCTTCAAGGGACATATTCATCTCCTAGTCATTCTATTGTCTTAGTCTAAGCTATTGTTCCCATTACCCAAATCTCCACTACCCAAATGGTTATCAGGAATCAAGTTTTTGTTCCATTCAATAGGGGTAGTCCCCTAGATTTAGCCCAATATGATGACATTATTGTGTCTAACCTTAAGAGTATTCCTTTCCTCTCAGGAGAATGGGATAAAATAATTACTATTGAGTATATCTAAGATGTTTCCAACCTTTGTTCTGTTCATAATATTGTTTAAGATAATGTGGCTATCAGATTGCTTGTTGCTTCCTTCAAAGGAAAAGCATTGCAATGGTATAGGAATCTTATTTTAAGCTCCATTGTTACCTAAGATGATTTAGGTGTAGCCTTAATCAAGTAATTTGAAGACTAATATGATCATCTATCCTTAGTTGAAAAATTGACTACCATTAAAATGTACCCCCATGAATTCATGTATGATTTCAACCTCAGATTCTAAAAAACATGGACTAGAATACCTGTATTGGTTAGAACATCCCTAGAAAATGCATTTTTGTACTTTCTAAAAGCCCTTAATTTTGATATTATTGTGATGATACAATCCCATGGGTGGTATTACTTTCCAAATGCCATTGAGCTTGCAATAAGAGAAGAGAATAGCTTGATACAAGATGGTAAACTTTCTACAAGACCCTTAATGCCTATTTTCCTAGAACTATAACCTATTCCACCCCCTCAATTTCCTTAAATCTCATCTAAAGATCATATTCCATCTCCTAAAGCATAATTTTTAACCCCTTCTAATTAGGCTAGTGAGATTGGAGATTTAAAAATTATGTTACAAGCTTTTGGAAATGAGATAGTTCAACTCAAGAGACAATAGTACCAAGGTAGGCATTATCAGCAACAAAACTAGAACACCTATCAACCCTCCAATTATCAAATTCCTCCTTATCAACCTTTTAGAGAATATAGACCACCTTATCAATCTCAAGGAGCCATAACCCAAGCTAAATTATATAAAACCATTGACCCTAATGTACCCTCCAATTCAAAATCCATTTCTCCCACACCTCCTCAAAATAACTTGATGCAAGATCAATTTTGGCAACCTTTTAATCCTAATAATATGTAAAACCAAGCCTTGGTATCACAAGATATTACTATGCCACAATGACACAAGAAGAGTTTTTTCTTCAAGTAAGTTAGTATAATAAGATAAATTTGATACCCCAAGGAGAGACTCAAAAAATTAAAGGGAAAATTTATGCCATTAATGTGAATTGGAAAATAGATGATCATCTTGCATTCAATCAGATTGATGAGATTAACAACATAAGTGGTCTACTTATAGTTCTGACTAAAAGCTAAAATAAGAGTTGTTGAGAAAGCTCAAGATGTGAGCAATACTTATAGTACTCCTAATATTATTCCTAAGAGTATCAAGGATCAACCTGCTTCCCCTATAGCATAGAATAATTAGAATGCAGAAGCTAGGAAGATCCTTCAAGTACCTATGATTAGAGAACAACTAGTGGTTCACAAAGTGTCTCTAAAGGTTAGTGGAACCTCATTTAGTATAATAGATCAAATGAAGAAATATAATGTTATAACTAGCATGTGGGATTATTTTGTTATTCTAGGGCAAAAGGACATGCTCATCCTAGAACTTTCAGCTCTCAAGGTGTCTCAAGAACCAACTGAGAATCAAGGTGTTGTTTGAGCTAATTCAGACTAGCCAACCAAGCAACAAGATCATTAGGTACATAAAATGGAAAAAGTAGACAAAACCAATGTGAAATTAAAAAAAACTCCTCTTTTTTACCTCTATTTGATAGTTGGTGACTATTTAGTTCATAATTTTATGGTAGATAGTGGAGCCAGTAGCACTGTCATGCCTAAACAAATTACAGATCAGCGTGGTCTTGTCTATAAACCCAATACCAAAGGAGTATTGAAACTATATGGGTCACCAAAAAATATATTAGGCATCATCAAAGATCTAAATTTTACACTACATGTTTGTCCGAATGTTACCATTCAACAAGATGTAGTTGTAGTGGACTTACCTCCCTATTTTGTCAGGTGTCTTTCAAGGGACTTTACCTAAAATATTGGAGGATAATTATTAGCTAATTGGACATATTTTATGTTTAGGATTAGGTATGTTAATAAGATAATAATACATTCTGAACCTATTGCATGTTTCCATTTGGAGTGATATATGCCAAGTATGGTGAACACTAATTGTACTATCTCAAACAAGGTACTAGAAAATAGTGACATGGAGACTGAATCACCTCTAGATTTAGTTCTAGATATATTTATTGGTTAATGGGCCTCTAATTTTCATGAACATGATCCTTATAAGTTAATTTAAGAAGAATAACTTGGTGTTTAGTGCCTTGATGAAAAAGATACACTAATTACAACCTTGATGAAGGATGATGAGTCTGGTGATGGCCTTTGGAAACTATAGTTTGATGGATCAAATAACAAACATGGCACTAGGGTTGGAATGATGTTGTTTTATCCAGATAATAAAAGGTATTTCTCCTATTAAGTTTTAGTTTGGTTGTTCAAACAATGTTGCTGAATATGAAACATTAGTTCATGGTTTACAATGGGTAAGAAAGATAAAAGTCAATACCTTACAAGTTTCTGGTGATAGTGAACTAGTAGTCAATAGCGTAAAAGTTCTAAATATATACAAGAATACATTTCTTAGGTATTATAATCATAGAGTATGGGAATTACTTGAAGACTTTCAAGCTTTCAATATTTGTGCCATATCAAGAAATAAGAACAAACATGTAGATAGGTTGGCTTCCATTGGGTCACAATTCAGTATCCTAGATGATATAAAGAATGAAAATTTTTAGTCACACATCAAGGTGGCTGTAAGACATTTTATTCTAGACAACCATGATAATTGGCAAGTGTTTGAAGATGATAATTAGATTGTCAGGGTATTGCAAGAAGAAGTTGAATTTTCCTCATGAAACCAAGACAAGCTCTTGCAATAGTATGGTGACCAAATTGTGCAACTAAAGATAAATAAGTTTCCTGCAAGGATGGTCACACTTGAGAATATAATTAGTAGAGATGATAAGTTGAGAGAAGAAAAGTTTTCATTGTCAACAAAGGAGGAATACTCTAAAAATGTGGAAATTACAAATGATAAGAACTTAAAGTTGGGAAAAAATTTCAATCCTTCAAAAGAATAAACTTTCATTGAGCTATGTTCAAGTTTTGTAGATGTCTTTGCATGGTATTATAGTGACTTCAAATGATTTGACCCAAGTCTAGCTCAACACACCATTGAGTTAGAAGATGAGACTAAACCATTAAGATAAAGACAAAGAAATATTAATCCAAAGCTTGAGCCTTCAATGAGAGCTAAGCTTCATAAGCTCATTGAGTCAGCTATAATATTTCCAATTAAGAACTTAACTTGGGTGTAAAATCTTGTTTTTTTATGGAAAAATATTGGTGATATCAGACTATGTGCTGATTTTTGTGACTTGAACAAAGCTTCCCTTAAAGACCACTACCCATTTACATCAATGGAACAACTTTTATAGTTAGTTGCAAGTTTAGAAAGGTTCTCCTTGTTGGATAGCTATATTAGTTACAATCATATTTTGGTCAAGGAAGAAGACCAATTCAAAATAGCCTTCACCATAAAGTGGGGGACATTTGCATATAGAAAGATGCATTTTGGTTTATCCAATGTTGGGGCAAATTTATAGAAAGCCATGGATATGGAATTATAGGGTCTCCTCAAAAAATTTGTACTTGTTTATTTAGATGCCATAACAATGTTCTCTGAGAATGTAGATGAGCACATGATTCATCTTAGACAAGTGTTTGGAAGGTGCAGGCAATTTGGGGTGTATCTTAATCCTAAAAAGTGTGTTTTCTCTATTCATGAAGGTAGGCTTCTTGGACATGTGATTTTAAAACAATGTACATGTATAGACCCTGATAGGATAGATTCAATTATTGCACTTTCCTTTCCTAAACATAAGAAAGATTTGAAAAACTTCTTAGGCAAGATCAATTTTTTAAGAAGATACATTTCAGATTTTACCACTTTAACTAAGCCAATTATAGCCATGTTAAATAAGGGTTAGAGCTTTAGGTAGTCCAAGGAAGGAATGAGGAGATTTGAAGCGATCAAGTGAGCCATAGACAGAGCTCTTACACTCCTAAAACCTGATTTCATAAAGGATTTCTTCTCGTAGACCTATACTAGTATTGACACAATTTCACGTATTCACATGCAATATAATCAAGTGACTTTAAAGCATCTAATAACCTTCTTCAGTTAAGGCTTGAAAGAATATTAGACAAGGTACTCTTATTTTGAGAAGCATGTACTTTCATTTATAAGGTCTCTCAAGAAGTTTAGATACTTATTATCCACTAATAAGATATATATGATGGTTGCACATCCAAGTATCAATATTTTTTCTTAAACAAGGATATAAATGACAAAAGAGTTGGTTGGATAACCAAGGTAATGGAGTATGATGTGGAGATCAAGGTCATAAATATAGTTAGGGAAAAGGACTTTGTGAACACTTGGACTAAAACTTTCAAGATCCTAATCGAGTGGTTATGGTGTCAAATGATGAAGAAGTTGTAATTGATCACACCTCACCTTCCAGATGGTTCCAAGACATGGTAAGATACCTATAGAATGGTATTTATCCTTCTCATCTGACCCCTTCAAAAAAGAGATAGTTCAAATTACAATCAATTCCTTTTCTCCTTGTTAATAGTGTTTTGTTTAAAAAAGATATCAATGGTATGTTGCTAAGATGCATAGAGCCAGGTCAAACATATAGATTAGTTGAGTAGTTCCATGATGGACATGGTGGAGGACATTATTCAGCTAGAACAATAGCCCATAAAATCATGAGAAGTGGGTTTTATTAGCCAAATATATTTAGTGATTATCATGCATAGGTTAAGAAATGTAGATAATGTGTTATGTTTCTTGGGAAGGTGAAACTTGTATCCTTACCTCTCCAACCAATTACAATGAATTAAAATTTTATTTAATAGGGATTGGATGTTATTGGTCTCATTAACCCCCCTTCAAGATCATAACATAAATGGATATGACTGCTACAAATTATTTTAATAGATGGAAAAAAGTAGTGGCATTGAAAGAAGCCAATGAGTCCAATGTTCTAGATTTCTATGAAGGTTTGATTACTAGATTTGGAGTCCCTTCAACCATTATTTCTGAAAATGCTATGGCCTTTATGGGGTCTAGAATCAACTAGTGAGCAGTTCAACATAGTGTTTTTCTTAGTACTTCATCAAATTATTATCCACAAGAGAATGGCCTTCTTGAGTCTAATAATAAGAAATATTAAAGATCATTAGGAGGACTATTGAAAACAATTAGAGGTCATGACATCTCAAATTGAAGTTATCTTTGTGGGTTGATAGGATCACCTATAAGATATCAACAATCAATTCTTCATACAAGCTGGTATATGGTAAGGAAGCAAGAATGCCCATTTATCTTGAATTTATTACTTTGGAACTAATATATCAACTTGTGATTTTAGAGAATGAACTAATGGAAATCAGATATGTTGAGCTCATGGAGTTAGAATAGACTAGATATTAGTCCATGTTGGCCATGGAATCCCATCAAACACAAGTGAAGAGATATTTTAACAAAGGAGCTTATTCAAGATACTTCAAAGAGGAAGATTTGGTCCTTAAATAGGATGAGGATAGAGCTAAGCTAGGAAGGCACATAAAATTTGAATCTATTTAGAGTGTTCCATACATAGTCTCCAGCTATAAATGCCACAATGCTTTCCAACTTGGAAAGATGGATGGTGAGGAGATTCCTTCCCAATCAATGGGATACATCTAAAACACTATTATTGATGAAGCTAAATTCCTTATACATAGTTAATTGGTCTTTTTTTCCTCCAAGTGTTGTTCTAAAAAATTAGTTTATTCTATTTTATCTGAAATAAGTGCTTTATTTGCACATTTACTTTGATTAGGTTAGTTTTTCCTTTATTATTTGTTTCTTTCCATATTTGGTGGAATTCATTGTCCTTGCAGGTCAATAGGGTTTCTTGTAATCATGGATCAGAGTCATGTAAATGGTCCATGTATCATGTAAATGGTCTAAGTTTTCAAGCATAATAGGCATGCTACCTAGCCAAGTTGCTAAAGATGTTGGTCAAATTTGGCCCTCATTACTAGTTCAGAATGAGAAGCTGAGCAAAGTCCTGATTGAACAGTGATCCAATGTCACAAGGAGTATATAGACTTCAAGAGGAGATCACATAGCATTTACAACCTTTTTAAACACTTTAAACAGGTTCAAAGCGCAAATTTGGTAATCATAAGAGATCGAACTATCATTAAGACATCATGTAGGAATGAGTGGAGCAAGTTGGTTGTGCATTTAATAAGTTTACCTACAAAGCCTCATAGGCCAAAAAAATATATAACATAATTTATTTCATGCCAAGAAGACCCTCTGCAAATTTCATGTCTTGATGATTTCTCTATCTCAAGATACAAGCCTTCAAAGTTGATCCAACAAAGTAAGACATTCATGCAAGTGTCAAAATCAAGCCACAAAAAAAAACCATTACAGTTAAAATTGTGATGGTCTTGTGGATATCAATGATGGTTTGATAGATTTAAATGATGAGTGTACATATGTTAAAATAAATATCAACAAAAAAACTACTGGGGTTTAAATCCTAATAGGCTCACAAACATTAATGATGGGCTCATGGACGTCACTGATGGGCTCACAAAGTCAATGAAAGGTGCATGGATAGTATATTTAAGACAAAAAAAACCATTGGGGTTTAAATTATGATGGTCATATGGATGTCAAATTATTTCATGTGAATGTCAAATACAGGCACATAAACATCAATTTTAAGCCTCATGAATTAGCCATTTGAGTTCAAATGGTGGGTCCTATCTAGATCAAGGGATCACATTAAATCATACATCTAGATATAATAGTGCAAGTTAAAGTCAAAGAGTCAAAGGATCTAGATCAAAGGCTCATGTTTATTTATACATCTAGATATAATGGAGAGAGTTAAAGTCAAGGATTCAATGTATCCTAGGCACTAATAAGGAAAAGATAGTTTGACACAAATTGATAAGTCTGAGTTAGCAATCAACAACCAGTAAACAAAGGGCAAATCAAAAAGCTTCTAGTGGAGGTTGATGAACTAGTTTTCAACCCAAGTGAATGAAGGTTTCAAATATCCATGTCACCCTTAGAGCTTGGTCAATAAAAGATGTATTCATATAGGCAAGATGGTCAAGGATAAATCTTTTTCACCATTAAAGTTTAGACAGGACCTCTGGTCGATAATTTAGAACCTATCAACCCTGTTATAAGATTACTCCATTGATGTGTTCATTGTTCTTCCAGATTGAAAATCCTCACGTGTAGTAGATTCTTGGCTCTCACATGGTTTAGAGGTAAAATAGGTCTTTTTAGGCCTAATACAGAGATCAATTAAGACTTAATGTTTGTTAGACTTTCATGGATATTGTGACTATGTGAAAATTGATAGACTGGGTTGGTTTTTGATCTATGGTGGACCTATGTTCAAGTTGGAGCAAATAAAAAAATAAATGTGATTATGGGGAAGTTTCTCATCTTTTGATATGGATGCATTTTTGATAAATAGGTACCTATGGCCGTCTAAAGTAGATATGGCAAGAATCTGTCAGTTCTGATATATGAGAAGTTTGTCCTCGTCAGCAAATAAAGTTGAAGGTGGCATGGAGTTTCAATAAGGAGACCTTGTAGATAGATAAGGACAATGGGAATTCAATTTTGTTATAGATATTTTAAAATATTAGTTCCTTCTTGATAAGATCATGACTCAACAACCTAGAATTAGTGCTAGTTCATCATATCTCCCTCTCTTCTTCCCCTTTTCTATATATGTTCCATCTTATTCCACATTATAGCTCTCTCTAGAAATTTAAAAAATAAAATAAATATATGATATTTTTAGAGAAATATACTCTTATGATTTAGCTTGCTCAGGCTATGCCAAAATTGGTACTATAACACCTTTTGATGCAATAAAGACTGAATTCAATCAATTTTGCAAACTGAATTGAAGTGTGTTTTATGAATCTATGTGTTGTGGTTAAATGAATGTATGCTTTCCTTGCCTTTTTCTGAGTTTCCTCACATTCATGAAGTGATTTTCAATTCTCACAAGTCATTCTAAGTATAATATATAATTTTTTGATTAGTTTGGAAGTGGATAACTGTGCTTCCATGCTATAAGTTGATAGCTAATCAATGCCTTTTTATGAAATACTTATGTGAGGAATGGTTTTATTTAGTCCTGAATGTATCTTATATTATCTCTGATGTAAAGTGTAAGTGTTCAAATTAATGGTGCATCACCTCATTTTACATGATTTCATAGATTGTTATTAATCTCTCTCCCCTTTTCCAAGCAAGTGTTAATTTAGGTCTAGTTTAGGTGATAGATCTAGAAGGAATCTAGACTTCTTCGAAGGTCTGACCTAAGATTAGGTAATGCACATCCCAGGGTCATTCCCATGTTGGAATAGATTTGAGTAAGAAGACCTGAATGATCCCCTTGCTCAGCTAGGGCAAAATCTAGGATACCAACACTTTTGGCATGCTCAGTGGGACAAAATTTTCCTTAGCATAGTTAAAGTTTAAAGGTTGAGAAGAAAAAATTGTAGTAGTAGGAGACATCTACCATCATCAAAAGTTGAATTCTTTAAGTTATGGTAGCATCATCTAGACAATGCTTTCATGTCAAATATTACTACAAGATCAACAAGTAAAGGAACTCCTTTTGAACACATTGAATTACCTTCAACTTCTTCTAAAAAAACAAGATTCAATAGGGAAATTCCTTATGTTTAAAGGAAATATTCATCTCTTGGTAATTTTATTGTCTTAGTCTAAGCTATTTTTCCCATTACCCAAATCCCCACTACCCAAATGGTTATCAAGAATCAAGTTTTTATTCCATTCAATAAGGATAGTCCCCTAAATTTAGCTAAATATGATGATGTTCCTATATCTTCCCTTAAGAGTATTTATTTCATCTCAAGAGAATGGGATAAAATAACTGCTATTGAGCATATCCAAGATGTTTCCAACCTTTATTTTGGTCACAATGTTTTTTTAAGATAATGTGGCGATCAGATTGCTTGTTGCTTCTTTCAAAGGAAAAGCATTGCAATGGTATAGGAATCTTCCTCCAACTTCCATTTCTATCTAGGATGAGTTAGTTATAGCCTTAGTCAGACAATTTGAATAAAAATATGATCATTTATCCTTAGTTTAACAATTTATTACCACTAAAAGGTACCCCCATGAATTCATGTCTAATTTCAACCTTAGATTCTAAAAGACATGGACTAGGATACCTGTATTGGTCAGACAATCCCCATAATATGCATTTTTTGTACTTTCTAAAAGCCCTTAATTCTAATATTAGTGTGTTGATATAGTCCATGGGTGGTAATACTTTTCCAAATGCCTATGATCTTATAATAATAGTAGAGAACAATTTGATACAAGTTGGTAAACTTTCTCTAAGGCCCATAATGCTTATTTTCCTAGAACTGCAACCTATTCCAACCCCTCAAGTTCCTCAAATCCCATCTATAACTCCTATCCCATCTCTTAAATCACAAGTTATAACCCCTTATAATCAAGATAGTGAGATTGGATATTTTAAAAGTATGTTACAAGCTTTTATAAATCAGATAGTTCAACTCAAGAGACAACAGTACTAGGGTTGGCCTTATTAGCAACAAACCCATAATACCTATCAACCCTCCAATAATCAAAAGGCTCCTTATCAACCTTTTAGATAAAATAGATCACCCTATCAATCTCAAGGAGCCATAACCCAAGCTAAACCATATACAACCCTTGACCCTAATGTACCCTTCAGTTCAAAAGCCATTATTCCCACACCTCCTCAAAACAACTTGATGTAAGATCCAGGTTGGTATCCTTTTAATCCCAATGATCCACAAAACCAAGCCTTGGTATCATAATATAATACTATTCCAAAAATGACATAAGAAGAGTTTTCTCTTCAAGTAGGTCAGTATCAAGAGACAAATTTGATACCCTAAGGAGAGGCTCAACAAGTTCAAGGGTAACCCAATGCCATTAATGTGAATTAGCAAATAGATGATCATGTTACATTCAATCAAATTATTGATATTAGCAACATGAGTGGTCAAGTTATAGCTATGACTATAGATGTTGAGGAAGCTCAAGATGTGAGGAATACTTCTAGTACTCCTAATATTGTTCCTAAGAGTATCAAGGATCAACCTGTTGCCCCTATAGCATAGAAGAATCAGAATGCAAAAGTTGGGAAGATCCTTCAAGTATCTATGGTTAGAGAATAACTAGTAATTTACAAAGTGTCTTCAAAGGTTAGTGGAACCTCATTGAGTATAATAGGTCATATGAAGAAATCCAATGTCAGCATTAGCATGTGAGATTCCATTGTTATTCTAGGGCACTAAGACATGCTCATCCTAGAGATTTCAGCTCTGAAGGTGTCTCAACAACCAATTGAGAATCAAGGTGATTTTGTAGCTAATTCAAGTCAACCAACCAAATAACAAGATCAACAGGTACATAAAGTGATAAAGGTATACAAAACTAATGTCAAATCAAATAAGACTCCTCTTGTTTACCTCTCTTTGATAGTTGGTGACTATTTAGTTCATAATTGTATGGTAGATAGTGGATCCAATATCATTGTCGTGCCTAAACAAATTTTAGATAAGCTTGGTCTTGTCTCAATGTTACCATTCAACAAGATGTAGTTGTGATGGACTTTCCTCCCTATTTTTCCATGTGTCTTTCAAGGGACTTTACCTCAAATATTAGAGAATACTTATTAGCTGATTGGACATATTTGATGTTCAAGACCAGATATGGTACTAAGGTAAAAATACATTCTGAACCTATTACAGGTCATTTGGATCCATATATGCCAAGTATGATGAATACTAATTATACTCTCTCATATAAGGTACTAAAAAATAGTGAAGTGGAAACAGAGTCACCTCTAGATGGAGTTCTATATCTATTTCTTACTAAATGGGCCTCTAATTTTCATGAACATGATCCTTATAAGTTAATTAAAGAAGAAGGACTTGGTTTTTATTGCCTTCAAGAAAAAGATACACCAATTTCAACCTTGATGAAGGATGATGAGTCAGGTGATGGCATGTGGCAAATATAATTTGATGGATCAAGGAAAAAACATGGCATTGGGGCTAGAATGATGTTGATTTCTACATCTAATAAAAGGTATTTATCTTCTCTCAAGTTTTATTTTGGTTGTTCAAATAATGTTTTTGAATATGAAGCACTAGTTAATGGTTTACAATGGACAAGAACATAAAGGTCAATACCTTACAAATTTTTGGTGATATTGAAATACTAGTCCATCAAGTAAGAGGTCTAAATATATGCAAGAATCCATTGCTTAGGTATTATAAGCATATAGCATGGGACTTACTTGAAGACTTTAAAGCTTTCAATATTTTTTCCATATCAAAAAATGGGAATAACCATGTAGATATGTTGGTTTCCAGTGGGTCACAATTCAGTATCCCAAACGATATAAAGAATGAAAAGGTTTAGTCACACATCAAGGTGGTTGTAAGACCTTCTATTCCATAAAACCATGATAATTGGCAATTATTTGAATATGACAATCAGATTATCAGGTTCTTGCAAGAAGAAGCTGATTTTTCCTCAAGGAACCAAGATAAGCTTTTGTAGTAATATGGTGACTAGATTATGCAACTGAAGACAAATAAGTTGCCTAAAGGGTTGGTCACACTTGAGAATATATTTATCAAAGATGATGAGTTGAGAGAAGACTTTTTTTTATTTTCAATAAAGGAGGAACACTATAAAAGTGTTGAAATTGTAACTAGTAAAAACTTGAAGTTGGGAAAAATTTACACTCCTTTAGAAAAAGAAATTTTCATTGAGTTATGTTCAATTTTTACAGATGTCTTTGCATGGCAGTACAATGACCTCAAAGTATTTGACCCAAGTCTATCTCAACACAACATTGAGTTAGAAGATGAGACTAAGATAGTAAGATAAAGACAAAGGCTTATTAAACCAAAGCTTGAGCCTTTAATGAGAATTAAAATTCATAAGCTCATTGAGTCAACTATAATATTTCCAATTAAGCACTCAACTTGGATTGCAAATCTTGTTCCAGTATGGAAAAAGAATGGTGAGATTAGATTGTGTGTTGATTTTTGTGACTTGAACAAAGCTTCCCTTAAATACCACTACCCATTGCCATCAATGGAACAAATTTTATAATTAGTTACAAGTTTAGGAAGGTTCTCCTTGTTGGATGGATAGAGTGGTTATAATAAAATTTTGGTCAAGGAAGAAGACCAATTCAAAACAACCTTCACCATAAAGTGGGGGACATTTGCATATAGAAAGATGCCTTTTGGTTTATCCAATGCTGGGACAACTTTTCAAAAAGCCATGGATATAACATTCTAGGGTCTACTCAATAAGTTTATACTTGTTTATTTGGATGACATAAAAGTGTTATCTAAGAATGTCGATGAGCACATGATTCATCTCATACAAGTGTTTGAAAGGTGTAGGTAATTTGGGGTGTCTCTTAATCCCAAAAAGTGTGTTTTATTTGTTTATGAAGGTAGGATTTTTGGACATGTGATTTCAAAACATGGTACAAGTATAGATCCTGATAGGATAGATTCAATTCTTGCACTTTCCTTGCCTAAACACAAAAAAGTTTTGCAAATATTCTTAGGAAATATCAATTTTATAAGAAGATACATTTCAAATTTTTCCACTTTAGCTAAGCCACTTATAACCATGCTAAAGAAGAGTCAGAGTTTTAGCTGGTCCAAGGAAGGAATGAGGAGCTCTGAAGAGATCAACCTACATTCATGAACCCTAATTTCACAATTATTTTCTTCTTGTATACCTATGCTAACATTGAAATGATTTTAGGTATTCTCATATAGTAGAATCAATAGGCTTTAGATCAACCAATAGCCTTCTTCAGTCAAGGCTTGGAAGAATATGAAACAAGGTACTCTTTTACTAAGAAGGATATAGTTTTAGTTATAAGGTCTCTCAAGAATTTTAGATACTTGTTGTCCAATAATAAGATAAATATGATGGTTGCACATCCAAGTATCAAAGATTTTTTATTAAACAAGGATATAAATAACAAAAAAGCTAGTTGGATAACTAAGGTAATGGAGTATGATGTGGAGATCAAGGTCACAAAGCTGGGTAGAAGCAAAGGACTTTGTGAACACTTGGCCCAAGACTTGTAATAGGCTAATAGAGTGGTTATGGAGTCAAATGATGAAGAAGTTGCAATTGATCACACCTCACCTTCTAGTTGGTTCCAAGATATGGTAAGATACCTCTAGAATGGTATTTATCCTTCTCATATGACCCCTTCAAAAAGGAAATATTTTAGATTTTATTCAATTCATTTTCTCCTTGTTGATAGTGTTTTATTAGAGAAAGATACCATTGGCATGTTTCTAAAATGCATAGAGCCAGGTCAAACATGGAAATTGCTTGAGCAGTTCCATGGTGGACATAGTGGAGGACATTATTCAGCTAGAACAACAACCCATAAGATCATGAGTGATGGGTATTATTGGCCAAACATATTTGGTGATTGTCATGCATGGATTAAGAAATCTAGATAATGTGCTATGTTTTTTGGGAAGGTGAAACTTGTAGCCTTACCTCTCTAACCAATTGCAAAGAATCAACCCTTTATTGAATGAGGATTGGACTTTATTGGTCTCATTAACCCCCCTTCAAGCTACTGACATAAATGGATATTGACTACTATAGATTATTTTAATAGATAAATAGAAGTAGTGGTATTGAAAGAAGCCAATGAGTCTAATGTTTTGGATTTATATGAAGGTTTGCTTACTAGATTTGGATTCCATTCAACCATTATTCTAACAATGATATGGCCTTTATGAGGTCTAGAATCAGTTAATGAGCAATTTAGCATAGTGTTTTTCTCAGTACTTCATCAAATTATTATCCACAAGGCAATGGCCTCACTAAGTCCACTAATAAGAACCTATTTAAGATCATCAGGAGGACTATTGTAAACAATTAGAGGTCATGGCACCTGAAATTGAAGTCAGCTTTGTGGGCTGATAGGATCACCTATAAGAGATCAATAGCCAATTCTCCATACAAGTTGGTATATGGTAAGGAAGCAAAAATGCCCATTTATCTTAAATTTATTAATTTGGAACTAATGTATCAACTTGAGATTTTGGAGAATGAGCCAATGTGAATCAGATATGTTGAGCTTATGGAGCTAGAAGAGACTAGACATAAGTCTATATTGGCCATGAAAGCCCATGAAGCACAAGTGAAGAGATATTTTGACAAAGGAGCTTCTTTAAGAGAATTCAAAGAGGGACATTTGGTCCTTAAATGGGATGAGGACAGAGCTAAGTTAGGAAGTCACACAAATTTTGACTCTCTTTGGAGTGGTCCATACACAGTCTCCAGCTGCAAATCCCACAATGCCTTCCAACTTACAAAGATGGATGGTGAGGAGCTTCCTATCCTAGTCAATGGGATATATCTAAAACACTATTTTTGAGGAAGCTAAGTTCCCTATAGATAGTTAATTAGTCTTATTTTCCTTCAAGTGTTGTTCTAACACATTAGTTTGTTTTGTTTTATCCCAAATAAGTACTTTGTTTGCACATTTACTTTGATTAGGTTAGTTTTTCCTTTATTTTTTATTTCTTTCTCTATTTTGTGAAATTAATTTTCCTTGAAAGTCAATAGGGTTTCTTGTACTCATAGATCAGAGTCATGTATATGGTCCATGTATCATGTAAATGGTCTGATTTCTCAAGCATAACAAACATGCTACCCAACCAAGTCGCTAAAGATGTTGGCCAAATTTGGCCTACATGCCTAGTTCAGAATGAGAAGCTAAGCAGATTCCTAATTGAAGAATGACCTAGTGTCACAAGGAGAATATATAATTCAAGAGGAGATCACATAGCATTTAAAACCTTTTAAAACACTTTAAATGGGATTAAAGTGCAAATTTGATGATCTTAAGAGACCAAACTGTTATTAGGATGTCATGCAAGAACAAGTGGAGCAAGATGGTTGTGCATTTAATAAGTTCACCTAAAGATCCTTGTAGTCCAAAAAATTGCATGGATATAATGTTTTTCATTCCAATAAGGCCCTCTATGAATTTCATGTCTCGATGAGTTCTCTATCTTGAGATACAAGCCTTCAAAGTTGATCCAGCAGAGCAAGACGTTCACACAAGTGTCAAAATTAATCCATGGTAAAAAAACATTGGAGTTCAAATTTTGACATTTTCACAAACATCAATGATGGTCTCATGGATATCAATGACAATCACATGGATGTAAAAATAAAGATCAACAAAAAAACCACTAGGGTTTAAATTCTGACGGGCTCGTAGATGTCAATGATGGGAGTGCGAATGTTAAATTTAAGACATAGTAAAAAATAATTGGGATTTAGATTATGATGGTCATGCAAACATCAAATATGTTTTTGTGAATGTCAAATACATGCATGCAAACATCAATTTTTGGCCTTGTGAATTAGTTATTTGAGTTCAAATGGTGGGTCCCATCTAGATCAAGGGCTCACATTCAATAGTACATCTAGATCTAATGGTGTGACTTAAAGTCAAAGAGTCAGAGGATATAGATCAAAGGTTCATGTTCATTCATACATATAGATCTAATAGTAAGAGTTAAATTCAAGGAGTCAGTGTATCCTAGGCACCAATAAGGAGAAGATATTTTGGCATAAATTGATAGTTCTGATTTGACAATTAATAACCAATAAATAAAAGGTAAATCCAAAAGCTTCTAGTGGAGGTCGATGAACCAATTTTTGACCTAGGAAAACGAAGTTTTTAAAGATCCATGTCACTACTAGAGCTTCATCAATAGTAGATGTAGTCCTACAAGCAAGATGGTCAAGGATAAAGCTCTGTCACCATTAAAGTTTAGACAGGACCTCAGGTTGATAATTTATAACTTGTCGACCCTATTGCAGGATCAATCCATTGATGTGTTCATTGTTCTTCCATATTGAAGATCCTCATGTGTAGTAGCTTCTCAAGTCTCATATGGTTTAGAGGCAAAATAGGTCTTTTTGGACCTAATACATAGATCAAGCAAGACTAAATGTCTATCAGACTTTCATGGATATTGTGACTATGTGAAAACTGATAGATTGGATTGGGTTTCATTCTATGGTAGACCTATGTTCAAGTTGGAGAAAATAAAAACATACATGTGATTATGGGGAAGTGTCTCATCTTTTGATATGGTCACATTTTCGATAAACAAATACCTATGGCCTCCTAAATTAGATGTGGCATGAATCTATCAGTTTTTAGATATGTGAAGTTTGTCCTCGTTAGTAGATCAAGCTAAAGGTGGCATGGAGTTCCAAGAAGGAGACTTGGAAGATAGATAAGGACAATGGGCATTCAATTCTATTATAGAGATTTTAAAATATTGGTTCCTTCTTGATAAAATCATGACTCAATAGCCTCAAATTGGTGTTAATCCATCACAACTCCCTCTCTCTTCTTCCCCTTTTCTATATATGTTCCATCTTATTCCACATTGTATCTCTTTCTGGAAATTTTTAGAAAAGAAATCTCTAAATTTTTTAGAAAAATAGTCTTGTATGCTTTGGCTTGCTCAGGCTATGCCAAAATTTGTACTATAACACCTTTTGATGCAATAAAGACTAAATTCCATTATTTTTACAAACTAAATTGAAGTGTGTTCTATGAATCTATGTGTTGTGGTTAAGTGAATGTATGTTTTTCTTGCCTCTATCTGAGTTTCCTCACCTTCATGAAGTGCTCTGAAACTCTTACAGGGCATTCCAAGTGCAATATATAGTTTGTCAATTAGTTTGGAAGTGGACAACTGCCCTTCCATGGTAAGTTGATAGCTAATCAATGCCTTTTTATGAAATACTTATGTGACGATTGGTCTTCTTTAGTCTTGAATGTGTCTTATATTATGTCTGATGCAAATTGAAAGTGTTCAAATTATTGGTGCATCACCTTATTTTACATGCTTTCATAGATTGTTATTAATCTCTCTCTCCTTTTCTAAGCAAGTGTTAATTTAGATTAGTTTAGGTGATAGATCCAGAAGGACATTGGCCTTCTCTAGAAATCTAACCCAAAATTAAATGACCCACAACTTAAAGTCATTCCCATATTGAACTAAATTTGAGTAAAACCTGAACAATCCCTTTACTTAACTAAAATACAATTTAAGACACCAACAACTACCATCTCATAAATTATAAAATAAATAATTATATTTTAAAATTAAAAATAATTAATAACTAATTCAAAATATAACATGCCAATTAAAAGTTTCCCTAATCCTAATGTTATTAGAAACTTACGCATGTTAAATATCACCATAGAGATGCAATGTGGAATGTTAAAGTAAGTATTGGTTGGACTTCTTAACTCAATTTATCCATCAAATATATAGTATTCCAATACTAATATTAGACATTTTTATATATTAATACTTTTTCATATATCTTTTGTTTTTAATGGGTTGAATTATATTTAAAAATATTTCGGGAACCAATTTACAGGAATATAGAAAAGAAAAATAAATTTGTGTTTATTTATGTATGAAATATTTATGAATAATTATATTTTATAGTATTTGTCACAGTAATTCATATATAAATTAATTATGATTATAATAGTTTAAAAAAAAAAAAAAATTATTGTGAATTTTAAAGATTAAAATAAGAAGAAAAAAAATGTAAAAAGGAATGTACAATGTAAAGTAAAACAAAATAAAATAGTTAAATTAATATAGACAAACAAAAATATATGAGTGTAGGAATAATAAAGTAAGATTAGATAATGTTAATTTTTATCGAAAAAGAGAATAAATAAATTAATATAGATGTTTTAAATATATTTATTTGAAATATGTCTATAAATATGAATATCAAAAAAAAAAAAAGAATTTTTTATATATTATATTAATTAATAAATTTATTACTTTTTCTTCTAGTTTTGTATTAACTGGTGACAAATGACATCCATCTAATTACATCAAATCAAATGAAAAAAAAGGGTCCAGACTTTATCATATGAACGTGATATTAATAAATTTATACTAACTATTCCAAATAAAGGAAAAAACTTTTACATAATATTCAAATAAATATGAAGTTAAATTTTATTTATGATAGTCAAATAAACATCAAATTTAAAATCAAATATAAAAATAAATAACTCACTATATTACACTTCATCCTAATATTCTTATTATGCAATACATGTCAACATAATAAAAAATAAAATTAAACGAAAAAACATTAAAATAAATTAAAAGATAAAATAAATTAGAAAATAGTATTAAAAAATAAGAAAATTAACTTAAATAATATTTATAAAAAAATTAAATCAAATAATAAATTTAAGTAATAAAAATAAAAATTGATAAAATTAATAAAAATTCATAAAACGTGTCAAAAAATTCCCTATCAAAAATATAAGGTTGGTATAATTTCTTATCATGTAAAATTCATAATGTTTAAATAAAAAGAAAAGATAAATGATTGGAAAATCCTCTTCAATAAGGGTTGGTATGTTATCATCATTCATTATATTCTTCTTTTAATTTAGTTTAACACATCGTTTTTATATATTTGTTAATTTATATTCTTCTTTTAATTTAGTCTAACACATCTTTTTCATATATTTGTTAATTTATATTCTTCAATTAGAGTTGGTATGTTATCTTCATTCATTATATTCTTCTTTTAATTTAGTTTAACATATCTTTTTCATATATTTGTTAATTATAAATAACTGGTTTAGTTGTGATATTTCCCGATATATAATTAGAATTATTTTGTGGGAACTATAATTTTTTGGGATATATTTTTTAAAAGTTTAGATATTTTTTTTATTTTTATATAAATTTTGTAAATAAAAATTGCAATATATTATTTATTTATATTAAAGAGATTATATGAAAATTATATTATATTATTATTATTATATAATAAATATATTGAAAAATTATAATATTATTATAAATTATATTTTTCTATAATTAATAAATATAAATAAACTTAATCACAAATTTTAATAGAAATAGATATACATGATTATATCATCATTAAGTGAGACAAAAAAATTGATTTATGATTTGGTAAAAATTATAATAAATTATATTTTCAATTATTTGAATATTTATAATATTTCATGATAAATTACTTCTAGAAAATTTAAAAATATTTTTAAAAAATTATTATTATTATTATTATTTTAATTAAAATAGTTAAAATAAAAAAATTATAATAAAAATAAATATACATAATATTTAAGTCACCATTAAGTTAAACAAAAAATTAATTTATTAAATTTATATAGTTAAAATTTTTAAAAAATCATTTTTTATTTACCTTATATATTATTAAAGTAGGTGCACAACATATTCTTCTTTAAAATTAAATTGATAATTCTATTGATAAAATATACATAATTATAATGAAGATTTATGTACTTTATTGTTACGTCATTTTAATGATGATGTTACCTATATATCATTACATTATCATCTCATAATTAATAAAATAATAATTAATTAATTCAAAATATAATATGGAAATCAAAAGTTTTCTAACTCTTAATATTATTAAAAACTTACGCATGATGACATATCACCATGAATAAAGTATTCGTTGGACTTTTTAAGTCATTTTGTCCATCAATAATATTTATGTGATATATATATTATTTTATTTATTTTGAATGGGTTGAATTATATTTATAAATATTGATGTTATTGTATGTTTGTATTTTTCTATAAAATGGAGGGTCAATTTAGACGAAAAGTTTACAATTGAAAAGTTCATTTAGAATGTAATTTTTTTAGGTATGGAAAATTTATGAATCATTATATATTATTATATATATATATATATATATATATATATATATATATATATATATATATATAAATAAATAAATAAATAAATAAATAAAGTATAAAAGTTAGGTTTCTAAAAGAGTTTAAATCTTTTTTTAAAAAATTGATGTTCAATGGTTAATGGGTCCTTCATTTTAATATATAAAAAAAAATAAAAGAGGTAAAAAAAATGATAAGTTATTTTTAAAATTTTGAACTATTACTCAAAAAAGTTATAAGGCTAAATTTTTTAAATATTATAAGAGACCTAACACACTTAAAATCCACATTATTTTCTCATTACAATTAAAATCTAACAATGACTTTTCAACAACAAAAGTACCTTCAATGAAGTGAAGTTAACACCCTCCTCCCCTTACGAAAAAGAAGGGCCTTCGTGATCCATTGTGTTTCATCATCCACATAGTTCAAAACATCTAGATGCAATATTTCTAATTATGTCTTCCTTCCCCTATGCTTTTGAGATCCAAAATTTAGCTTGGTAATCAAGTTAGTTCTCTACAAGCCACTTCTTTTCCTTCATCCTCATGATAAGAGTCTACTTCGTCTTCATATAAGTTGTCCATGAATTGTTGTGACTCTTACAATTTCATTGAAAATAAAACCCTGTAAGTCTCCTTGCTCTAAACATCTAAATCCATTACCTCCTTAACACTCTCTAAAGTAGATGGGACCTCAATTTGTATCTTGTCTCAATGGTTATGCCCTTCTCCACCACATGATGAAATCAAACCACCTTTTATTGCTCATGTTTTACTCTTCAGGTCTAAAGACTGTGAACAACACCTATCTGAACCAATGTCCTAAGATCCACAAAGACTTAAAGCAACCACACCCACATGATCTGCTAAACCATTAACATGATTTGGATAATTTACATTGATGTTAGTTGATGAAGAGGATATAAGCTCATCCACATGAATCTTCTATTGATTTTCCTTGTAAAAAAACTAGGGATGTCTATTTTATTTCTGCAAACCATCCACTGAGATGTTCTGTAGCCCACATGAGAGGAGCAACTCACCACAAAGTCTCCAAATTAGTTACATCAAAAACATCAAAATGATAACCCTTCAAAATTAAAGAACTTATTCCAAGAGCCTTTTGAAGAAACTAACTTGATGTCGTGAAAAATAAGGTTGGAAAGATCAATCATGGCACAAACCCTCACAAAATTATGTTGTTATGAATTTAGAATATCATAAATTCTAATATAACTCTCAATTTTTGAAATTAGTTGCTGGATTAAAATGGGATCTCTCTTCACTAAGGGAAAATTGAAAAGGTGAATCCAAATAAGCACTGAAGAAATGACAACAATGTTCAGGTGAAAAAAGGGTGACCATGAGCTTATAAAGACCCCTTGCCTTTCAAAAAATTGCATGCCATTTTTCCAAACAATCTCACATCCTTCCTCTGAGTTGAACTGAATCATGAAAAAATCATTATCTAGCAAAGAAACCATAGGTTTAGAAACCTTGCACCATGAAGTTCTAATCCACTTTGTTGTTATTTGATTAACATGCCTAATTATTCCATGAAGTTACATTTGTGGTCCATATTAGTTTTCATGTTGAACTGAGACTCACAATCATCACCATTGAAAATACCACATCGGTGCGAGAAAACTTTGTATAAGGCACTTAACATGAAAGTGGAATTTTGACTTCCCAATTCACATTTAAAATGTCGCTTGCTTAGCCTTCTTACCCTACTCCAGGAGGTCATTTTGTTTTTTTTTTACTCTCAAAACCTATCCCATTCTAACAATCAAGTCTAAATGGTTAACTTCCATATATAATGTTTGGCCCCAAAGCGAAGTCTCGTTCCACTTCCTTATGCTAGTTGAGCTTGGCTCTCTCCTCTATCAACCCTTACAGATGATTTTGGGGGTCACTTTGATTTCCATGCCCTTTCAACATCCAAAATCTATCCCATCTTATTGATCAAGATTATGTGAGTCATTTTCATATTTTACACAGTTTAGTTGTTTGACTAATTTTTGATGTACATGTACCTTGTTGAAAAAAATTATCCTATTTTTTGATTAGGTCTGGCTGTAGGTTGTTAAAATTTCCCAAGCCTATAGACTTAATCAGGATTCCAAACCCTAATTATGTCTAGGGGGTTCAAATTTACATTTCCAATTCTATCTAGACTTTTGTGCTTGATTAGGTCTATCTCTAGGTGGAAAGCACTTTGTAGTGCTAATAAAAAAAATTATCGATCAGGGTGGGAGTACCATGTAAGTTGGTTACCTCTGTTAATCAAATATTTTAACCTGATTAGGTCTATAATAAGTCAAAAGGGGGTATGTAATTATATTCAAGCTTTAAAACCCTAATTATGGCTTCATTAACATTAAAGGTCGAGTCTTTTTTAGTTAGAGCTAGATCTTGAAATAGGTCATGGGATGGGTACGCAGTGTCAATAGTTATAACCTGGAATGCATTCTTGATTAGGTTTAAGAAGTCATTAGGGGGAGAGTCTAGTGTTCTATGGGGATAAAACCATAATTAGGTTTAGGAGGGGGAATGTTAGAATGACACCATGTTAGCTAGGGCTTGAAGCCTAGTTAGGTTGAGAAGCTCATAGTGTAATGCCTAACAGTTCTAATCATGGGTCCTAAGTTTGATTAAGTCTTGGGGACTAATTTCCCACCAAAAACTTTAATGTTAACTGGGGAAAAGATATGAGTAGATCTTGCAATGCTTATAAAAAGTTCCCCTAGTTCTATTTGGTCTCTAGAAGCCCAATTAGAATTAAGATTCTAATTCTTCAAAAATTGCAAATTTTAAACTGTCATGCCCATAAAGCTCGATTAGGTCTATTGGGCTAATTTTGGAGCCTTTCTAGTTTGATGATGATAAATTTTGTATACGTAATCAATTTTTGAAATTGTTTGATTTTCCAAAGAGGTGAATCCATCCTAGACACAATGGTACCCTTAATATTGTTTTATTTTATGTGCATAATAACATGTTCATGTTTAAATGTGATATTTTACTATTCAAGATTTTAAATACAACTTTTGACTTGTTTTTTGGTTTATTTCTAGGTTGTGAACATTGAAAGTGGTGAATTTTAGAGGATAATGAAGATGAGGGAGGTAGTTGGAGCATTGATGGCGGTTGGTGATGATTTTAGAGGGAAAATGCTCCCCTTGGAAAACACCATTTTCTATATATTATCTTATTTATATTATAAAAGGGTTGGTATTTTATCCCACAAAGAGATTTGGGCCAATCACTCTTTCATTTTTATGTAATTTAATGCTTTAATACCTTAATTTCTCCCTCAATATGGTTATCCTACCATTATGCTGGGAGATTTTAGATTCACATGATTGTAATCAACTCAACTGTGTTATCAAATCAAATATCTTGATCAATACAAGGCGGGGAAAGTTATATTTGTGATTTGTGCATCCTTATGGTGGTCTCATTTATTTATTTTATCATCTAATTCCCCCATATGCTTACATTGGCTGACCAGATGGTAGGAAAAATTGGGTGGTTTATTTCAATTGAGAGGCTTAAATTTGTCATCATTATCATAGGCTTTTATTTTCTTTCCTCTCCCTTATCTTTTATTATTAATCTAGGTTATTTGAATACAATTTGAATCTGGATGTATATCTTGATTTTTATTTTCTCCATTGTAATGTTACATTTTTTAATGTTAAATCAATGTAATAAAAATTATAATCAACTGCAAATCAACTAAAACATAAACCCTAAACACTAATTCATATAGGGTAGATGAATGTATGTTTTAGTCACTTTTAATACCTATTTAAAACTCATGTCAACAATGAAAAAAACACATATTATCTACTAAATTGTTCAAGTACCTCAATACCTATTTAAAACACACATCAACAATGCAAAAAACACACAATATCTACTAAATTTTTCAAGTACCCAACACCATTAAAATGAATTTTGAAATTCACACTAGCATGCCCATTGACTGCAACAATCCACAATGTACAACTGAGTGAGGATCAGTGTGTCATGATATAGTAGATAAAGACCTTGGGGAGACCCACCTCATGGGACTACTTTCATGAGAAGTTAGATGGGCTTCACCACTCTGAGAGGCTCACATTTTCAAGTTATGCTAAATGACATGTCAATATTTTTGGTGCTAGGAGTGGCACTAATAAATGTAAAACTAATTTTTTTTGCATAAATTTAAAACTTGAACACTGAGGAGCATTAATCACACTCAGGTATTATAAAATATAAACTAGAAATAAGATGAATACCTACTAGATCAAAATTTATGGGGTTGAATTTGAGCTATTATAGCTTACAGAACATTAGAAACTAAGAGCAAATAAAGGGAAACCAAAAACTAGATAAATCCACCCAATTAGTAGCTCACTGATGGCTGCAACATTCTTCGTCAATTCATTTGTTTCCCATCATAACCCACTAATGGTGGATAATCCATATTATCTTGGTGAAGGTGGATGCCATGTGAATGTTCTAGGGCTTGTCCATGACTTTTTGAAGAATCCAAACAAGTTCTTCTTGAAATATATACTTAATGGGATTCAAATCACCGAAGAGCATATTTTGGGATTCAAAGATGCCTTTATCTGAACTCAAATCCAACATGAGGATGTAGTGTTCCACTTGTTCCCTTACTCCTTAGGGGAGGTTGCCTACATTTGGTACCTCAGATTGCCAAATAAATCTATTACCTTAAGGAATGATCTAGAAACAATGTTTGTTAACCACTTTAGGCTACCCATTTATCTGACTATCATGTACCATCATTTCATGGATACCTTTAGGGAACCAAATAAACCAATGAGTGTCTTTAATGCACATTTACAAATTTATATCAAAGGTTAAAATATCCATACACATAGACAAAATAGGCTGCCATACAAACCTATCAGAGGGACTTGAACTTAATGACATCCATGTTTTTCAAAAGAAATATGACAACACTCATGTCCTCATCTTTAGCCTATAACGAAGCTATCAATATTGATAAATTAATGGTTCCACAAGGTTATGGAGTTGGACCTTTACCTTCTTAAGGCTAGGGTGGTGATTATAATCAAATCCCAATGATCAACCAGGCTCTCATGCCCATCACTCCATTAATGAATCCAATCCCAAGCACCATGTATTCAAGTCCAAATCTAGTCTACAATAAAATTCCCTTTAATTACATTCCTAATAATCAGCCTTATATGCCTCTAAATCACACATTACCATAGAAAAATAATAAGCAACTTATTTTTGTGGCTTACAATAATATTGTTGCCATTCCTAGCACTATTGTTTATGTTGCTTCTAGTAGTAATCAACAAGCTGTCCCATCATTTCTAAACAATCAGACACCTATAAACAATGCCCATAACCAAGCATGTCATGTTGTCTATGCATTTTAGAATAGTGATGCTTATGGCCAATACCCTACCATAAATGAGAAACCAACAAGATGCTAACATGAACCCTAAAGTAGAAAACTTGTAGCAAATGGTTCGAATAATGGTAAAATAACATGGTCAATTTGTGTAGACAAGTGCCTCAAAACACTATCCAAAATGTGAATAACCCCACATAAAATAAAATTTTTAAATTCCATAGAACCAACATGTAGTGGAACATAAGGCCCAATAATAGAGGCATGCCTAGTCCACTTGACAATTCAAATCAAAACAATAACAATATTACTTCAAACATAATGAACCTAGATAATTTAGCATTGCTAACCTAGTGTAGGTTACACAACACATTTGATCACACTAAGACTAATTATGTTGAATTCATCTTAGCCTCAAACATCTTACAAAAGGAGATATACAACCTTCAGATAGTGCATGTCCCTGATAATAATTCAAACCAAGGTAGAGGAAACCTAGTACATCTCTAGTCTTAGAAACTTATGAGTTCCCATTTGAGAGAGAAAATTTAGATGAGGTCCATGCATTTAAACAATTTCAAAGTTGAAATAACTACCAGTTGAGGAATAAGCTTCAAAGTTTATTGACTACCTCTACTCCTCTAAACAACACCCAAGTTCTACCTGATGAGAAATCGAGCAACAACCTATTTCTTCCTAAGGGACCTAACACATCTTATCAACCCAAGAATAACTCTACTCCCTCATAAACTGACAAATCAGTGGAATAGAAAAAACATGGATACAACATTATAGATGACCTAAAGAAAACTAAGACAAATATCAAAATGTTTGATTTGCTTCAGATTTCAAACTAGAAAGATGTTATTGAAAGAATTATCTACTCTTAAAGGGAAGGATGCTGACAAGACAATTGAATTACACGTTGAAATTTATTAAAAAAAATAAAAAATAAAAACTCATCCTTTCCTTCTAATAATCCATACTTTTGGTAAAAATGTATACAATTGTTTGGTAGACTTAGGGACTTTCGACAATATGATGCCTTATGCAATTTTCTAGTAGTTGGGTTTGACTCTTGCAAAGTCAAATAGAAAATTTGTTCAGTTGGACAAGTCATAGGTTAAATATATTAATATAGAATGTTAATTTTTATCAAAAAAGAGTAAATAAATAAATTAATATAGATATTTTAAATATATTTATCTAAAATATGTCGAGAGATATCAATATCAAAAAAATATATTTTGAATTTTTCATATATTAAATTTATTAATAAACTTATTACTTTCTCTTCTAGTTTTCCACTAATTGGTGACAAATGACATCCATCTAACTACATCAGTATGTTAGGTTTAAAAAAAATTACGAGAAAAAAAAGGCTCCAAACTCTATCATATAGATAAGATATTAAAAAAATTATACTAATAACTATTCCAAGAAAAGGAAAAAGCTTCTATGTGATAGTCAAATAGACATAAGGTTAAAATTTATTTGTGATAATCAAATAAATATCAAATTTAAGATCAAATATAAAGGTAAACAACTGTTATATTACACTTCATCTCACCATTGCGCTTGTACGATACATGTTGGTGTAATAAAAAAAGAGTTAAATGAAAAAAACATTAAAATAAACTAGGAGATAAAGTAAATTAGAAAATAATTAAAAAAAAGAAATAAAATGATTAACTTAAATAATATTTATAAAAAATCAAAATAAATAATGAATTTAAGTAATAAAAATAAGTATTTAAGGATAAGTGCACTAAGATGGGGTGCAAAAGGGGTTTAACACGATTTTTTTTTAATAAAAATAATTGAACTTAGATGTAATATTTGAGTTGTTTATATTTAAAATTTAAGAATAAGAAATGAACAATTTCGATTTTAATTTTTTTTTTTTTTTGAAAATGGTAGATTTAAGTATGTTGAATCACTGATTTCAAAAGAGTTGCATCATTTTTTATTAAAAAGATATAGTAAATAGATAATTTTACTCCTCATTGAACATTAACCTTTTGCATCCTCCTTTGACGCTTGTCGGTCCCCTTCTTCCCAAAACCTCACCTCATTTTTTAAGATTTATTAAATATTTTTTGAAATAATTTTATAAAAAATTAAAAAACCTCATGTAATTTGTAACTTTTTTTTAATTTTTAAATAATTATTATTTTCAAATTATATATATATATATATATATATATATATATATATATATATATATAAATATAAATATATATATAATGAAACATAATTTATAATCATATTTTATTTTTCAAAATTAATTGAACTAATAAAAAATAACATAAATAATGTAATATACATATTAGTATTTAAGAGATATTGTTTCAAAATTTAATATAGTTAGTATTTGGTTATTTTTCAAAATTTCAGTATTGAAATTAAAAATTTATAATGTAATTTTTATCTAACTGTCTGTTTTAAAATATAATAATTTTTGTTTTGTAAATTTTACAATATTTATTTTGTTAGTAACAGTTATGATATTTAATATGCAAAGATATATACAACAATTTTCACATATCAAAAAAGTAGCAACCCAAAGTAAAAAAAAATGTTGACTAAACAAATCTCAAGTTCATTTAAAAAATAACAATTTTTATTTATTATTTGTTTGATATTTAAATTTTAAAAAGTTACTCTTTTTTTCTTAATATAATTAATATTTTTTACTTTAAATGTACTTTCATACTACTTATATTATAATAAAACATATCATATACTTTCAATTAAAATAAAATTTGATAAAACTAATGTAAATCTAAAATTGGCTTTTTTATTTTTCTTTTTTTTTGGGATAGAATGTGTCGAAAAATTTCTATTGAAAACATAAAGTTGGTATAATTTCTTATCATATAAAATTTATAATCTTTAAATGAAAGAAGAAGATAAATGATCAAAAAG
The DNA here is from genome assembly GCA_037957365.1 of Torreya grandis. NCBI lineage: Eukaryota > Viridiplantae > Streptophyta > Pinopsida > Cupressales > Taxaceae > Torreya > Torreya grandis. Next base: position 50,558 of record JARHVA010010744.1, on the reverse strand, counting down.
TCCTCTTCAGTAAGGGTTGATATGTTATCATCATTCATTATCTACTTTCCTAATCTATGCTAATATATCTTTTTCATATATACAATTGAAATCATTTTATAAGAACCATAATTATTTGATATATCAATTTATTTTATTTTATTTTATTTTTTAAGTTTTAGATAAATTTTGTAAAAAAAATTATAATGATTTTCAAGAGATTCACATAAACAATAATTGTGAAAATTATATTATATTATTTTTTATATAATTAATAGATATATTGAGAAGTTATAATAAAATTATAATATTTCATTTAATAAATATTATAAGAAAAAGTTGATAGATTTGTTTTGAAAAAATGAGAGTGATAAACAAATTTAGTAATAAATATTTTTTATCATAATGATCAAGAAGTGATTATTAAAATAGTTAAACTCAGTCACAAATTTTAATAGAAATGGATATATATGATTAGGTCATCATTAAGTGAGATAAAAATTAATTTATGATTTGGTTTTATATATATATATATATATATAAAGGTGAATGTTTTTGAAGTTGGAGCTATGAACCAGTTAAGTAAGGGTTTTGATTACTGGACCTACATTTAAAGAGAGTTTTAAACAATGAACTCATAACCAAGAGGGTTTGGAGGATCTCACAACCTTTACAAAGTACAATAAGAGGGTTTTAAGGTTCTCACAACCATAACAAGTACAACTAGAGAGTTTGAAAGATCCCATAACCTTAGAAATTTAAACAACAAGAGGGTTTTAAGGATCCCACAATCATAACACCAAAAGGGTTTGAATGATCTCATAACCTTAGTACAAACAATAAAGTTACTTCTTAATGAAATACAAATAATGAATGCACTTCAACAAAACTTCTCTCAAACTTTCGTTGTAGAACGAGATCCCCCTAGGAGCAGAAGGTCTTTTGTTAGTCTTCTACCTCATGAGAACCTCTGCACATCCTCCATGTAACTAAAGTGCAATAAGTAGGCTTGCTTTCCCACTGAGCCAAACAATAGTTAAATCACAAGAAGGAATTGTCCAACTCATCCTCAACAATCTAACTGTAGTTTAATATAAAACAAATATTTTTAACCAAACATAATCAATACATAGATTTAAGATCAGTCCCAAAAACTATAAGAGACAAGGGTGGAATCTTCTATTATGCACTCGGATAAAATAAATTTTGGTGTAGTTTCCTCTATCCACCACAATCAAAACTAATCGAAAACTTTACTAAGGTTTAATACAAATTATAATGAATTATATTTTTCTATAATTAATAAATATATCAATGAGTTCAAATAAAATTATAATATTTCACTTAATAAATATTAGAAAAGACAAATGATAAATTACCTCTAAAAAAATTAAAGATTATTTAAAAAATATTATCACAATAACCAAGAAATTAACCATGAAAAATTAAAATGATTATTAAAATAGTTTAAATCAAAAATTATAATACAAATGAATTTACACAATGTTTAGGTGACCATTAAGTTAAAACAAAAAAAATAGTTTATCTAATATATAAAGTTAAAGTTTTTAAAAAAATGGTTTTTCATATATTTTATATGTGTTTGAAGTAGGTGTACAACCTATTCTTCTTCTTTAAAGTTAAATCGATAATTTCATTTATAAAATATAACATAATTATGATGGAGATTTATATATTTTATTGTGACATTATTTTAATAGTGATGTTACCCATTTATTGTTACACTACCATATCATAAATAATGAAATAAATAATTATATAAAAAATAATAATTAATTAATTCAAAATATAATATGTAAATCAAAAAGTTTCTAATCTTTAACATTTAAAAACTTATGCATGATGATCATATTATATATGTATTGGTTGGACTTTTTAAGTCATTTTATTTATCAATTATATGTTTTTGCTATAACTTTATCTAAAAAATATCCATTTACTAATATTAAACATTTTGATATATATTAATTCTCTCCATTCTTTTGTTTTGAATGGGTTGAATTATATTTCTAACCCTTAACATTTAAAAACTCATGCATGATGATCATATTATATATGTATTGGTTGGAATTTTTAAGTCATTATTTTCATCAATTATATTTTTTTGATATAACCTTACCTAAGAAGTATCCCTTTACTAATATTAAACATTTTGATATATATTAATTTTCTCCATATCTTTTGTTTTGAATAGGTTGAATTATATTTATAAATATTGATGTTATTATATGTTTGTATTTTTATATAAAATGGAGGGCCAATTTAGATGAAAAGTTCATTTGTAAAAGAAATAAACTTCTCTTTAGTTATGGCAAATTTATTTTTTATTAGATAGGGTGAATAAAGTAGGTTTTAAAGAGTTTTTGCAACCACCAATCCAAACTAAAGTAATACATAATGAAATATAAGCTAAAAGTCGACAACAGTTCAGAGAAGGCTTTCAGCCGAGTAAAAATAGACAAAAACTAAAAACTAAAAGATGAACATAATGAAAACCAAAACATAAAAAGACCACAACCAGAGCCTTACTTAGAACTAGATAGCTCCTCAGAACTAGTATTATCTTGTGTAGCCTCCTGCTCCATCTCCTAACTGGTTTCCTTTAGTAGAACCTTTTTAAATCTACCCCTAGTACGTTTTGAGGGGCCTTTATCAAAGGTGAGGATGGTCTTTGCTTGAATTGAGATTGTGGTCTCTTTATGATGAGAATTAGTCTGGTTAACAAGAGTTTTCTCAGAGATCACCATTGGTTCAGTCATCTTTTCCACTGGGGTGTATTGCATCTTCAACACCACATCCAAGTCATTTTAATTTTCACATTTACCGCTTTCAAATGATTCCATTAAGTGATAAGATCTAACATGTCCATCCAAACATTTTCAAGCTTGTCCAAAAAAATTCCAAGTTCTCTGATGTGCTATCCTATAGAGTCCTCTAGGGAGAGGGTTAGGGTGCCCTTATGATTGGTTGTCTCCTTAGCGAGGGTGGAGATGGTTTTGTATTTTTTTTTAGAGAGAGGTGAAGGAGAAAGCAAGAGATTGAGGGGTTTATGGTAAAGGTTGGTTAGGGGGTGAAGGAGCTGAGAGTGGGGGAGTCTGGTTATGGAAAATTTATGAATCATTATATTTTATTATATTTATGACAATGATTTATGTATATACTTTTTTTTATCAAAAAGTAAAAATTAATGTTTTTAAAAGAGATTAAATATTTTTTTATTAATGTTCAAAGGTTGATGGGTCCCTCATCTTAATATTAAAAAAATTAAAAGTGATAAAAAATGGTAAGTTATTTTGAGAATTTTGAATAACTATCCAAAAAAGTCATATGGCTTAAATTCCTCAAATACAATAAGAGACCTAATACACTCAAAATCCACACTATTTTCTCATTACAATTAAAACCCAATAATAACTTTTTAAATAATAAAATCACCTTCAATGAAGTGAAGCTACCACCCTCTTCCCCTTGTGAGAAAGAAGGGACTCCATGGTCTATTATGTGCCATCATCCATAGAGTTGAAAGCATATAGATGCAATCTTTTTGATTTTGTCTTCCTTACCATATGTTTTTGGTATCCAAAATTCAATTTGGTAATCAAGTCAATTCTCTACAATAGACTTCCTCTCTTTCATCCTCATGATAAGAATATACTTCATCTTAACGTAAGTTGTCCTTGAATTACTGTTACTCTTACAATTTTATTAAAATCAAAACCCTCTAAGTCTCCTTACTCTAAACATCTAAATCCAATACCTTATTAACACTCTCTAAATTGGATGAAACCTCAATTTATATCTTTTCTCAATGGTATTTCCCTTCTCCATCACATGCTAAAATTAAACCACTTTTTGTTACTCATGTTTTACTCTTCAAGTCTATAGACTGTGAACAACACCTATATCTAAACCAATGTCCATAGATCCATAAAGGCTTAAAGTAACCACACTCACATGATCTGCTAAACCATTAACATGAGTTAGATAATTTCCCTTGTTGCTAGCTCATGAAGAGGATATAAGCTCATCCACATGACTCTTCTATTGATTTTCCCCTAAAATAAAACTAGGTATGCCTATTTTATTTTTTCAAACTATCTACAATTCACCACAAAGTATCCAAATTGGTTGCATCAAAAGCATCAAAATGATAACCCTTCAAAATTTAAAAACTTATTCTAATAGCTTTTCAGAGAAACTAGATTGATGGAGTGAAAAATAGGGTTGGAAAGATCAATCATGGCACAAACTCTCAAAAAATTATGTTGTTATGAATTCAGGGTATCATAAATTCTAATATAACAATTTAATTTTTGAAATAAGTAGTTGGATTAAAATGGGATCTCTCATCACTAAGGGAAAATTTAAAAGGTGAATCCAAACAAGGGAGGAAGAAATGACAATAGTGGTTAGGTAAAAAAATGGGGACCATGATCTTACAAAGACCCCTCACCTTTCAAAAACCATGGACCATTTTTCTAAACAAGCTCATAGCCTTCCTCTGAGTTGAACTAAATCACAATAAAACCATTACCTAGTAAACAAACCATAGGTTTATAAACCTTTCACAATGAAGTTCTAATCCACTTTTTTATTTATTTACTCAACACACCTTAGTTCTTCTATGAAGCTCCTTTTTACTTTTTATAGTCACTCCTGCTTGTACTGATGGCTCATTGGTCTTAGCACTCCCACATTACATACATGGTATGCATTATTTTACATGATGAATTGGGACCCACAACCATCACCATTGTAAATACCACGTTTGTGTGAAAAAACTTTCTATAAGGCACTTAACATGAAAGTAGAGTTTTGACCTCCCAATTCATATTTGAAACCTCACTTGCTTAGCTCCCTTATCCTACTCTAGGATTCATTTTGGTTTGTTATAAATAATGAAAATTATCCCATTATGATGATAAAATCTAAATGTTTAAATTTCATATATAACACTTGGCCCAAAAGCAGAGTCTTGTTCCACCTCCCTCTACTAGTTGAGCCTAACTCTTTTGTTCTCTCAGATCCTTACAATTGCTTTAGGGGTCACATTGATTTTTGTGCCCTTTCAACCTGTACAATATATCCTATATCATTGATCAATCTTATGTGATTCATTATCCTATTTTACACTTGGTTGTTTGATGACTTTTTGATGTACTTATGCCTTGTTGAAAATCTTGTTGAAAATTTTGTCTTGTTTCCCAATTAGCTCTAGTTATAAGTTACTAAAATTTCCCAAAATTGTATAGCTAACTGGGATTCCAAACCTTAATTAGGTCTAGGGGGTTTAAATTTCCATCTCTATTTATATATAAATCATTTTGTTAGACTAGGTCTATCTCTAGGTGGGAAGTGCTTTATAGTGCTAATCAAAACTTTTTTACCAATTAGGTCGGGAGTATCAGGCAAGTTGGTTACCTTTGTTAATTAGATATTTTACCCTAATTAGGTATTTAGGAATTCAAATGAGGGTTTGAATTTGTATTCAAAATTAAAAACCCCTAATAGATATTCATTAGAATTGAGGGTTGAATCTTTTTAGTCAAAGCTAGATCTCAAAATAGGTCATGGGATGGGTATGTAATGCTGGTAGTTATAACTAGGAATGCAATCCTTGATTAGGTCTAAGTAGTCATCTGAGGGGGTGTCTAGTGTTATGTGTGGATAAAACCATGATTAAGTCTAGGAGGGGGATGTTGGAATGACACCATGTTAACTAGGGATTTAAGCCCAGTTAGGTTGTGAAGCTCACAATGCAATGCCTAACAATTCTAATCGAGGGTCCCAAGATTGATTAGGTCTTGGGGATGGATTTCCCACCAAAAAAATGTACATTAATTGGGGAAATAATTGATTAGGTCTTAAAATGATTTAAAAAAATTTCCTAGTTATATTCAATCTTTAGAAGCCTAATTAGAACTAGGATTCTAATTCTTCAAAAAGTACAAATTATAAATTAGTTATCATGCCTATAAAGCCCGATTAGGTCTACTAGGCTAGTTTTGGGGTCTTTCTAGTTTTATGATGATAACTTTCACATCCAAAGTTTTTAAATTTTTTTGCTTTTCCAAAGAGGTGACTATTAGCCAAATTTGGCCCACATATAAATATTTTGCATGGTTTGATGGAATGAGTCAACCAAAGGCTTGAAATAGGTCTAGAGTTACAAAGAAGAGGATCAAAGTAGTTTTCATGGTGTTCAAATAGTTAAAGGTTAGAAAAAAGTTAAACAAGTCTCAGGGGATTCATCATAGCTTCCAAAGATCAAGTAAAATCTCATAACACAAGCTATGAAGAGCCAGACCATCATCAGGGCGTCACATAGAAATGAATAGGTTGGTTACTTATGCATTTTTTAAGTATGCTCAAAAAGCCTCATGAGGTAGAAGGATCACATGGAAATGTTGATTTTAGTGTCAATATCATCCTCTACAAATTTCATGTCTCAATGAGTTCTCTATCTTGAGATATAATTCTTCAAAGTTTAGCTTACAGAATGAAACGTTCATGTGGACATCAAATTTAAGCACAAAAAATAAATGTTTGGGTTTTAAAATCCTTAAAAATTCATGTGGATGTCAAATATGTTGAGACAAATGTCAAATGATGGGTGTGCAGATGTCAATTTTAATCTCAAAAAAATAACCATTGGGGTTTAAAATGTGACAGGTTCACAAATGTCAATGAGGGGCTCACAGACATCAAATTTAAGCCATGAAAAATAGCCTTTGGGGTTCAAAAATCCTAATGACAATCATGCAGACATCAAAGATGTTCACATGGATGTCAAATACAGGCATGTAGATATCAAATTTGGTCCTCATGAATTAGTTTTTTGGATTCAAATGGTGGGTCCCAATAAGATCAATGGTACGTATTCACTCCTACATTTTGATCCAATGGTGCAAGTGAAAGTCAAGGAGTTAGAGGATATAGATCAAAAGATAGCATTCAATCATACCAAGAAGATCTATGGTGCATAAGAGGTCAAAAATTCAAGGATCTAATAGTAGGAATCTATGAGACCAATAAGAATAAAGACAGTTTGGCATAATGTGATTGGTTTGAGTGAATATTCAATGGGCAAAGTTAAACCAAAATATTTTCTCATTGGAGGTTGAAGGATCCATTTTCAACCAAATCAATAAAGTCCTTTAAAGCATCATCCCATCACCATTAGAGATCAATTGAATGCCATGAACTAGATATAGTCATGCAGTCAGGTTAGAAGACATAAAGGGGCACCATTGAAGATCAATACAGACCTATGGTTCATAGATTTATAACATACAAGGTCCATATTTTAAAGGTTGAAGTATTGTATAGTGATTGTGTTCACCATTATTAAAATAAATATTTGTTTATATGGTGAATTCTTAGTTCTTGTAAAGATAAAATGGGTCTATTTAGACCTAATATAGTCTAGAATGAGGATATGCAGTCTATAAGTCTACATAATCATAATGACTAGGAAAACCAATAATTTGGATTGGTTTTATGTCTATAGTGTACTTATGATCATAGGAAAAATATTGTGACTATGAAAGAGTGTCTCATCCTTCAATATGGCCGCAGATCTGACAAACAACCACAAAAAATAGACTTTGGCATGGATCTATTAGGTACATGGAGATAAAGACCTTACCCTCATAATGAGAAAGTGGAGATGGCATGGAAGATCATAATGAATAAATTTAGGGATTAGAGTAACATATATGGAACATTTAATGATGTTTATAAGCTTTGAGGACTTTCCTCCTAGTAAGAATCATGACTCATCATGCAAAACTGATTCTTGTCTTCTAAAGGATCTCTTAGCCAATGAGAATAACTTGTGATGATGGACTAGTCCTAATTAGACCAAAAGATGATGAATCATGTATTGAAAGGTGGAATATCATTAATTGTTCTTGGATAACATTCTCTTCTCTCTCTCCCTCATTGTATATGTCCCATTCTCTTTTCCATTGTGAGAGATTCTCAGATTTTAGAATTTTCATCTTTTTGGGAGACAAGGATACTCATTGAGACTCTTGTAAAAGGGTGATGATTCTCAGATTTTAGAATTTTCATCTTTTTGGGAGACAAGGATACTCATTGAGACTCTTGTAAAAGGGTGATAATTTGATAAGGATAAACCCTATAAAATTATTGTAATAAATACCTATTGAATTAATAATATTAAATATTTTCCTATCTCTTGCCTTTGACTAGTGCTTAGTATGCTTGTGCATGATGAATTTGTGAAGGAGAATCTTCCTAGTTCATTGTCCTTCTACCTGAATCTTTTAAGTTGTTTTCAAGATATTTCAAGTTTATATTAGTGTTTTGTCTAAACCTCTTCTATGAAATACTTATGCATTAACAAGATTATGAGTTTGGTGAGCTATAGTTGTCTTATGTTGATCTAGTGTGGGTTCAAGCTCATGTGAGTGTCCATTTAAGTTTGGTGCATCACTTGGTTAAATTTATTAGGAGCCCTTATCCCCTTTCTAACCATTTTACCTATGCATCGTTAATTTATGTGAGCATCAAGAGGAATTTTTCCTTCTCTAGAGCTTTAACCCCACCATAGGTGATCCACAGTTTGGGGTTATCCCAATATTATAACTCAATTGGAAAGGGCCTAAATAACCCTCTCCAAGGGTGAAAAATTGAAGCTATAATAGTTTTTGGCATGCTTGATGGGACTCTAATTTGAAGAAAATATTTATCAAGTTTGATGGTTTGATCAATTTGTATTAGTTATAACTTCACACAGCAACATCTGGCAACTCTAAAAGAACAATTAACACTCTTATGCCAATCAATAGCTATCTCTCATGCCAAAGATGACAATAAGGTCAGATTCAAGAGCTACTCCCTTTTAATTTGTTGAATTGTATTTAAATTCAATAAAAAGGTTAAGGTTTAATAACACACGCCCATATAAAGGCAACTTTGCTCCAAAATCACTTTCAAGGCCTACCCCTACAAGAAGACCTTTATTAAACCCTTTCATAGCCATGGAAGTGCCTAGAGATTTTGTGGCTTTTAATGGCCAAAGTCCTCAGGCCCTCCCTCACTATGATCCTATTATAATATCAACCATTAAAATTATCCCTTATTTCACAAGAGACCAAGCTACAACCCATTCTAAGCACCTCATCGATATAGCCAACTTTTACAACATTCATGATATCAATGATGAAAATGTAACAATTAGGTTACTAGCCATCTCTTTCAAGGGTAAGGCCTTAGAATCGTATATAATCCTTGATACTAATTTTATTACCATATGGGACCAATTAGGAGAGGATTTGTGTAAAATCTTTTAGGACAAAAGTGACCATTTATCACTTGCAGAGAAATTGGATACAATAAAAAGAGCCCCTCATGAAGTCATGCAAGAATTCAACACAAGGTTTCAAAAGACTTGGGATAAGATCCCAGTCTCTATTAGGCCTACCCCTAACTTTGGCTTCCTATACTATTTAAATCCCCTTAATAGTGACATTATAGTACTGATCCAATCTATGGGAGGAAACACATTACTAAATGCATATGAGGTGACAATTAAAGAAAAAAATTATCTGGTGTAGGCTAACAAGCTTACACCTAGACCACTAATGCCTCTATTCCCTAAGATTAGAACATCTCTTATTTCTATTATTCCCCTTGATGTCATTCTTCCTATGCCTAAAATTTTTGTTATACCCTAACCCAAGCAAGAAAAGGAATCCACTACTGGGTCTAGTGATTCCCAAGAACATAAGAACTTTTAAGAGCTTAAGAGCATGTTTCAATTCTTGGCAAATGAGCTAGTGAATTTTAAGAGGTAGCAAGCTTTCAATAGGCCTCATCAAGACTCATATCAACCTCAACAACAATCATATCAATCAAATAGGCAACCCTATAAAGTAAATTTTCAATTACAAGACCAAGGTCAAAACCAAGGACAAGGGCAACCTAATTATAACATGCAGAGCAACTATAATCCAAATGCTACAAGAAATTATAACACATTAGTCCCTATCCAGAATAATGTTGTTCAAGAAGCTGAGGGGACCATGCCTTAAAATTAGTCTTTTGATCAATCTATTGTCCCAAACATTAACTTTAACCAATCTTTTAATGATTAATGGCAGTGCTGCAAATTATGGGTGCAATCAAGCTCTTATGGTTCAATAAACAGAAGTGTCCATGATGACAAGACCAAAAGAGCCTCAAAAATATCAAAACCTTGATCAAGGACCAATCTATTTGGGTGATAGAATGGTAAATTATGAGCAAGAGGAGTGCTATGCACTCAACCAGTAGGCTAGTTCTAACCAGGCATACATCCCATTGGTAGCTAATATAAGATTCAAAATAAGTAACATGGATGGTAACTAGGAATCATTAAAAGAGCATCCTACTATTACTCCTTCAATATCAAGGCCTATTAGACTTATTATTGTTACAAAGGTTCTAATATCTCCAAGGAATCAAGATCAGGGGAATGTTTTTGTTTCCCAAAACTCACAAATTTAAAGTACAATTATGGCTCCCAAAGCACAACCAAAGGTTGGTGGTTCATCCATCAACATTGTGGAACACATGAAAAATTAAAATGTGAGTGTGCTAATGTGGGATATGATTTCCATGCCTATCTAGGTGGATATTATTCAAAAGGGTTTATCCAAGATTAATATTGCACCAGTTGCAGACAAGCCATCAAGCAAGGTGAATGAGGTTCTCACCAATACAACCAAAGGACAAAGTGGAGGGAAATCAAGTAAGGCGATCAAAACTCCTCCCTTCTACATTTCAATAATCATTGGTGACTATTTGGTACACAATCAATTGGTAGATAGTGGGGCCAACACATTAATAATGTCAAAGTTCATTGCATACCAACTTAGTCTAAAGTATGAGCCTCAATCTAAAGGAGTGTTACAACTAGATAGATCTTCCACTAAGCCATCTAGCATAATCAAAAACATCAACTTGACCTTGCATGCTTATCCTAGTGTCTTAGTGGTTCAAGATGTGTTGATCCTTGAGGTACCTCCTCATTTTGAACTATGCCTATCTATGGAATTTACTACAAAGATTGGAGGTTATATTGTAGCAGACTAGTCATACATGACAATCAGAACAAGATATGGGACAAAGGTATCTATTAAGGTTGAGCCAATTACTCATTTCCACATAGAGCCTTATGGGCTAGACATCATAAACCTCAATTATAACATCTTAGATGAGGATGTGGTGGGTCAAGAATTAAACACTCATCTTGAAGAGATACTAGACATGTTCTTGGATGAGCTATGGAATCAACATTAGTTAAATGATCCCTTGGAAGGAGTTAAAGAGAGGGATATGGGTGTCTACTACTTGCATGAAGAGAATCAATCCATGCCATCCCTCATTAGACCTAAAGAAGATCCTAGTGGCTTATGGAAATTGTTCTTTGATGTTTCAAGGAGCAAACATGGATTGGGTGTAGGTGTAATGTTGGTATCCCCCTTAAGTGACAAATATTTATCTTCTTATATGTTTTAATTCATTTTATCTTACAATGAAATAGAATATTAAGGTCTCATTTATAGCCTTTAATGGGCTAATAAGAAAGGAATCAAGAAATTAAAAGTTTATGGGGATAGTGAGTTAATAGTGCACCAGGTTAGAAGCTAGAATGTCACCAAGAATCCTTTGATGAAGTCTTACAAAAATAGGGTGTGGGACTTAATTGAGGATATTGAGGCATTCAACATCCAAGCAATCCCAAGGAACTAGAATGGACAGGCTAATAAATTGGAAGCTATGGGAGCTCAATTTGATATCCCTAATGATTTGAAAAAGACCCAAGGTGTAGCCATATGTCAAAGTGGTGGTGAGACCATCGGTGTCAGATAACAAACCTCATTGGTAGGTCTTTGAAAATGACAAAAAAAATAATTTTTTCTTACAATAGGAATCATTATTCTCTTTAATAAACCAAGAAATTTTTTAACATCAATATGGAAATAATATAGTTCAATTGAGATCAAATAAGATTCTTAAAGGGTTATTCACCCTTGAAGGTCTTTTCCATGAGGGAGATCACATGAAAAAAGACAAGGCAATGATGTCAACCAATGAAGAGAACTATGAGAGAGTTCTTATTTTTAAGGACTAACTCCTTAATCTTGGAAAGGTGAGTACTAAAGCTAAAAGACATGCTTTCATATAGATTTGTAAAGGATATGCATACATCTTTGCTTGGGAATATAATGACCTGAGAGGTTTTGATCCCAAGCTAGCCCAACACTATATAACTAGAGGTTAATGACAATCCTATCAGGTAGAAATAAAAGCCTATAAACCCCAAAATTGAAGAGCTGGTCAGGAAATAATTGACCAAACTAATTGAATCTATGATCATCTTTCCCATCAAGCACTCATCATGGGTAGCTAATTTGGTACTTATAAGGAAGAAGAGTGGGGAGATCAGATTGTGTGTTGACTTTAGGGATCTGAATAAGGTCTCTTTGAAAGATCACTACCCCCCACCATCCATGGAGCAAATCCTTCAGGTAGTTGTTAGTTCAGAATGTTTTTCCCTCTTGGATGGATATTCAGGTTATATTTAGGTACTAATGAGAGAAGAAGATCAATATAAGATTGCCTTCACCACAAAGTGGGGCACATATGCTTACCATAATATGCCTTTTGGATTGTCAAATATTAGGTCAGCTTTCCAAAGAGTGATGGACATAGATTTCTAAGGGTTTTTGAATTAAATGGTGTTGGTCTACTTGGATGACATCACAGTTTTCTCCAAGAAGGCCAATGAGCACATGGACCATCTAAGTATGATATTTGAAATATGCAGAGAGTATAGGATCTCTTTAAATCACAAGAAATGTGTGTTTCCCATCTATGAAGGCAAACTTTTGGGTCACATCATCTCAAAGGATGGATTATCCATTGACCTTGACAAAATAAGTATTATCTTAGCACTATCTCTATCTAAGCACAAGAAAGGAACCCAGAGATTCCTTTGGAAAATAAAATTTGTGAAAAGGTTTATGCCTGGTTTTACAAACTTGGTCAAACCCATCACCACCATGCTGAGAAAGAGCCAAGTATTTGCTTGGTCAAATGAATGTAAGGTAGTATTTGAGGCCATCAAGTAGGTCATTACCCAAGCACCCTCACACATAAATCCTAACTTCTCAAATGATTTTATATTTTACACCTTTGCCAATATTGACAACATATCAACGTTGTACACCTTTGTTAATAATGACAACATATCAACTATGTTGATGCAGAAGAATGGTGAAGTGCTTGAGTAGCCATTTGCCTTTTTTAGTCAATGGATAGAGGGATATGAAGTAAGGTATACCTTCATAGAAAAGTAGGTTATTGTAGCTATAAGGAGCCTAAATAAGTTTAGACCAATGCTCTCCAGTAGTAAATTTCATCTTATGGTGTCTCATCTTAGAGTGAGGGACTTTCTCCTCAATAAGGATTTGACTAAGAAAAGAACAGGATGGATTACCAAGGTCATGAAGTATGATGTGGAGATCAAAGTCACCAATATGGTAAGAGGCAAAGGCTTGTGTGAGAATATGGTGGATTAAATTTATGAGGACAAAGAGGTTATTTTTGTGACACAAAACAACTCACAATCAGATGTACCTCCACTTCAAAATAAGTAACTCCAAGATATGACCCATTTCTTGATGATAAGAGAATGCCTTCAAGGTTTGAATAGAGAAAAATAAGTCATTTCAAGCTTCAGTCCATACCTTATGAATTAATTTATGGTGTTCTTTTCATAAGGGACCTCAATGGGGTACTTGTTAGGTACATTGATGATAATCAAGTGACAAAGCTATTGGATCAGTTTCATGATAGACCTGTAAGAGGCCATTTTTATCCAAGAAAAACAACAACAAAGGTAATGAAAGTTATTTATTATTGGCCTATCCTTTTCAAAGATGACTTTATATGGGTTATAAAATGCTAAAAGTGTTCTCTATTTATAAGAAAGCAAAGATTAGTAGCTCTTCCACTCAACCCAATTTAGGTGGATCAACCCTTCATGCAATGGGTGTTAGACTTCATAGGGATGATAAATACACCTTCAAGTGTAGGACATAAATGGGCACACACTGCAACTGACTACTTAACTAGGTGGATAGAAGCAATTTCCTTGAAAGAATCCAATGAAACATTAGTGTTGGAATTCAATGATAGCATAATGACTAGGTTTGGGTTCCCAACTTCTATAATATTAGATAATAGCTTAGAATTTGTTGGCATAAATACAAGTGAATGGGAACTTAAGTTGGGCATTTACATCATCACATCATCCAACTAGTACCCCCAAGGCAATGGACTAGTAGAGTCCACCAACAAGAACTTGATAAGTATTATCAAGAGGACCATGGAAGAGAATAAAAGAGTGTGGCATAAAAAGCAAAGGATAACCTTATGGGATGATAGAGTGACTCCCAAAACTACCATTGGAAATTATCTATATGCCCTTGTATATGGAAGGGAAGCCAAATTGCTCATTTATCTTGAACTGTCTGTATTAGAGTTAGCCCATCAGCTTGAGCTGATGGAGAGTGAGCTTATGAGCATAAGGATGGTAGAGATCATGGAGCTTGAAGAAACAAGGGACCTTGAAATGAAGACATTGGAGTCACATAAAACTCAAGTCAAGAAAGCCTTTGACAAGAGAGACATAACAAGGGACTTTAAGGAAGGGGACTTAGTCCTCAAGTGGGACTCAGATAAGGCCAATCCAAGAAACCACACCAAGTTTGATATCTTGTGGAGTGGTCCTTATTTGATCTATGGATGTAAACAATATAATGATTTTTAGCTTGCTCAATTAGATGGAGAGGTATTACCCATCCCAATCAATGGCATTCATTTAAAACTTTATTATTAGAAAAGTTGTATTTGTTATACAATATTGTAACATATTAGAATAAATTCCATGATTTCCCCTAAGTGATTTGAGCACATCTCTTGCAGTTATGTGTTTCCATTTCAATAAGTGCCTTGCACATTTTTTTTTGTTTTATTTCTTTTTGATCCTTGTTGGTTCAAGAGGAGGTTTTATAAAGGGCTAGCCTTATTTTCAGCTTTAGGTCAATTTATTGAACTAGAGAGGAGACACCATACCCAATGGATTAGACAAGGAAAAAGGTCTGAGTTCTCTTACATAGAAAAACATATAACCCCTATGAGTCACCAAATATGTTGGCCAAATTTGGGTTGCATATAAAACTTTTGCATGGTTTGATGGAATGAGTGGACCAAAGGCTTGAAACAGGTCTAGAGTTACAAAAAATAGGATCCAAGTAGTTTTCATGGTGTTCAAGTAGTTCAAGGTTAGGGACAAGTTGCATAAGCCTCAGGGGATTCATTAGAGCTTTCAAATATCAAGAAAAATATCATAGCACAAGCTATGAAGAGCTAGACCATCATCAAGATGTCATATAGAAATCGTTAGATTTATTACTTATGCATTTTATAAGTATACTCAAAAAGCCTCATGGGGCTGAAGGATCTCATGGAAATGTTTATTTTAGTTCCAAGATCATCCTTTATAAATTTCATGTCCCCATGATTTATCTATCTTGAGATATATCTTCAAAGATTAGTTTGCAAAATGAAATGTTCACACAAACATCAAATTTAAGCCATGGAAAATAACCGTTTGGATTTAAAAATCATTATATGTTTGCATGGATGTCAAAGATGTTCATGTGGATGTCAATTTTAATCTAATAAAAATAACCATTAAGGTTTAAAATTTGATGGGATCGCAAACATCAATGATGGGCTCATAGACATCAAATGATGGGAATGCAGACATCAAATTTAAGCCACAAAAAATAACTGTTGGGGTTCAAAAATCTTAATGATGGTCATGTAGACATCAAAGATGTTCATGTGGATTTCAAATACGAGCACACATATGTCAAATTTGGTCCTCATGAATTAGCCATTTAATTTCAAATAGTGGCTCCCAACAAGATCAATGATTCATGTTCACTCATACATCTTGATCCAATGGTGCAAGTGAAAGTCAAGGAGTCAATGGATCTAGATCAAAAGCTAGCGTTCATTCATACCAGGAAGATCTATAGTGCATAAATGGTAAAAAATTCAAGGATCTAACAACAATAATCTATCAGACCAATAGGAACAAAGATAGTTTAGCATAATATTATTGGGGTGAGTCAATATTTGATGAGTAAAGTCAAACTAGAAGCTTTTCTCATTGGAGGTCAAATGAGCCATTTTTTATCAAAGTAAGGAATTCCTATAAAACATCATCCCATTGCCATTAGAGATTGATTGAATTCCATGAAGTGGACATAGTCATGCAGTCAGGTTAGAAGACCTAAAGGGGCACCATTGAAGATCAATACAAACCTCTAGTTCATAGATTTATAACATACAAGGTCCATATTTTGAAGGTTGTAATATTGCCTTGTGACTATGTTTGCCATTATTAAAATAAATATCCATGCATATAGTGAATTATCAGTTCTTACAAAGACATGATGGGTCTATTTATACTTAATATAGTCTAAAATGAAGATATACAATCTATAGGTCTACATCAACATAATGAATATAATAACACCAATAATCTAGTTTGGTTTTCCATTTATAATGGACATATGATCATAGGGCAAATATGGTGACTATGAAGGAGTGTCTCATCCTTTAATATGGCCGTAGCTCCAACAAACAACCACAAAAAATATATTTGGGCATGGATCTATCATGTCTATGGAGATAAGGACATTGAATTCATAATTAATCAAGTGGAGATGGCATGGAAGATCATAACGAAGAAATCTAGGGATTGGAGTAGCAAAATGGAACATTTAATGTTATTTAAAATCTTTGAGGATATTCCCTCTTAGTAAGAATCATGACTCATCATGCAAAACTGATTATTGTCTTCTAGAAGATCTCTTAGCCAATGAGAATAACTTAAAGACTACTAGAGCTAAGGTAGGTTAACTTATGATGATGGATTAGTCCTGATTGGACTAAAAGATGATGGAGCATACATTGAAAGGTGGCATCTCATTAATTGTTCTCAGATAATGTGCTCCACTCTCTTTCTCTCCTTGTATATGTCCCATTCTCTTCTCCATTGTGAGAGGTTCTTAGATTTTAGAATTTTCATCTTTATGAGAGATAAGGATACTCATTAAGACTCTTGAAAAAGGGGGATCATTGGATAAGGCTAAAACTTGTCAAAATATTATAAGAACTACCTCTTAAAGTAATAAGATTAACTCTTTTCCTACCTCTTGCCTTTGACTAGTGCTTAGTATGCTTCTGCACAATGAATTCATGAAGGAGAATATTCATAGTTCATTGTCCTTCTACTTGCCTCTTTTAAGGTGTTTTCAAGCTATTATAGGTCTAGATTAGTGTTATTTTTGAACCTCTTATAGGAAATACCTATGCAATTAGCAAGATTATGAGGTTGTGTGAGCTATAATTATCTTATGTTGATATAGTGTGGGTTCAAGCTCATTTGAGTGTCCATTTAAGTCTAGTGCATCGCTTGGTTAACTTTCTTAGGATCCCTTATCCCCCTTCTAACCCTTTTCCCTATGCAACATTAGTTTAGGTGAACATCAAGAAGAAGCCAACCTTCTCTGAATGTTCAACCCCACCATAGGTGACCCATAGCTTGGGGTTATCCAAATATTATATCTCAACTGGAAAGGGCCTAAAAATCCCTCTCCAAGGGTGAAAAATTGAAGCTATAACAATGATTCTATATCAGATGAAATGGTACCCTTAATTTTGTTTTATTTTGCATTCATCAAAACTTGTTCATGTTTTAATGTGCTATTTTACTGTTCAAACTTTTAATTACAACCTTAGACTTGTTTTTGGGTCTATTTTTAGGTTGTGAATAATGAAAATGGTGAATTTTGGAGGATAATGAAGAGGAAGGAGGTAGTTGGAGCATTTATGGTGGTTAGTGTTGGTTTTGGAGGGAAAATACACCCCTTGGAAAACACCATTATATATATTATCTTATTTATATTGTAAAAGGGTTGGATTTTTGTACCACAAATATATTTGGGCCAATCACTCTTTCATTTTTCTATAATTTTATTCTTTTATAACTTAATTTCTCCCTCAAATTGTTTATCCTACCATTATGCTAGCAAATTTTAGACTCACATGATTGTAATCAGCTCAATTATGTTATCAAATTGAATATCTTGATCGATACAAGGTGGTGGAAGTTATATTTATGATATTTTCATGGTTTTGGTGGTCTCATTTATTTATTTATCATCTAATTTCCCTAGACACTTGCATTGGCTGATTAGATGGTATAAAAATTTGGGTGGTTGGTTTCAATTAGGAGGCTTGAATCTATCATCATTATTATAGGATTTTATTTCCTTTCCTCTCCCTTATATTTTATTGTTATTCTACATTATTTGAATGCAATATAAATTTGGACGTATATCTTGATTTTTATTTTATCTATTGTAATGTTACATTGTTTAATGTTAAATCAATGTAATAAACATTCTAATCAACTAAAACACAAACCCTAAACATTAATTTATTTAGGGTAGATGAATGTATGTTTTATTCACTTTCAATACCTATTTAAAAATCATGTTAATGAATCACAAAACACACATTATCCACTAAACTATTCAATTACCAACATTATTAAAATGAATTTTGAAATTCACACTAGCAGGCCCCTTGACCACAATAATCCACAATGCACAACTAAGCAAAGATCAATGCACCATGACCCAATAGATAAAGACCTTAGGGAGACCCACCTTGTGGGACTCATTTCAAGATAAGTTAGATGGTATTCACCACCTTGATAGCCTAACATTAGCGAGCCATGCGAAATGACACCTCAATAGTTTTGGCATCAGGGGTGCTATCAATAAATGTAAAGCTAAAAATTTTAGAAAAAAAATAGAACTTGAACACTTAGGATCATTACCCACACTTAGGTATTATGAAATATAAACTATAAATAAGATGAATACCTACTAGAGAAAAGTCTATTTGGGATAACTTTTAGCTATTATAACTTATCGAACATTGAAAACCAATAACAAAGGTAAATATAAAACTAGAAAAATCTACTCAGCTAGTAGCTCACCTATGGCTGCAACATCCTTAGTCAATCTATTTTATTCCTATAATAACCCACTAATGGTGGCTAATACAAATTATCTTGGTGTAGGTATATGACATGTGAACATTCTAGGTATTGCCCATCACTTTATGAATAATCCAAACAAGTATTCAAAAATGCCATATTTTAGGTAGAGCATATTTAGGTATTCAAAAATGCCCTTATTTAAACACAAATCCAACATGAGGGTGTAGTGTGCCACTTGTTCTCTTAATCCTTAGGGGAGGTTTCCTATGCTTGACACCTCAAAATGTTAAACAAATCTATTACCTCATGGAATGATATATAAATAGTGTTCTTTAACCACTTTAGGCTACCCATTGATTCAGATATCTTGTACCATCACTTTGTGGCTTCCTTTAGGGAACCAAATAAACCAATGAGTGTCTTAAAATCATGTTTCCATAAGTTATATCAAATTTTGAAATATCCATACATGTAGATAAAATCAACTACCATACAAACCTTTCTGAGGGCCTTGGACTTAATGATATCGATGTTAATAAAAAAACTCTAGTAACTCTCATGTCCTTGTCTTTGGTCTATAAAAAAGCTATCAATATTGAGTAATAGATGGTGCCACAAGGTTATAGATTTGGTATTTTACATTCAGTATGATAGTGTGGTGGTTATAATCAAATTCCAATGATCAACTAGGCTCTCATTCCCAATACTTCGTTGGTGAATCCAATCTCAGATGCCATGTATTCAAGTCCAAATCTAGTCTAAAATCAAATTCCCTTGAATTTCATGCCTAATAATCAAAATTTTATGCCTCCAAATCACACATTCATGTAGACAAATAATCAAGAACTTATTCTTGTGGCCTATAATAACACTATTGCCATGTCTAGCACTAATGGTTATGCTACTTCTAGTAGAAATAAACAAGGTATCCCATCATTTTTAAACAATAAGAAACCTATCAACAATGCCCATAACCAATCATATCTTATTTTCCCCACATTATTGAGCACTGTGGTGCTTGTGGCCAATACCCTACCATAAATAGGAAACCAACATAATGCTAATGTGAAACCTAAAGTAGCAAACTTGTAGTAAATGGTTTAAATAATGATAACTAACATGGTTATTTTATGTAGATAAGTTTTTCAAAACACTAGCCAAAACATGAATAACCCCACATAAAATAAAAATTTCAAATTCCATAGAACCAATAGGTAATGGAATATGATTCTCAATAATAGAGGCATTGCTTAGTTCACTTGACAATCCAAATCAAATCAATAGCAATACTACTTCAAATGTAGTGAACCTAGTTAATTTATCACTACCCACCTAGTGTAGGTTGCAAAAAATTTCTTACCATGCTAAGACTAATTATGTTGAATTCATATTAGCCTCAAACATCTTCTAAAAGGAGATGGACAACCTTGAGATAGTGTATGTGCCTGATAACAATTCAAACCAAGGAAAAAGAAAACTAGTACAACTCTAGTCTTAGAAAATTATGACTTCCCATTTGACATCAACATTGAACCTAAAGATAATTCATATGAGGTCCATGCATTTAAATAATTATAAAGGGGAAATAACTACCAGTTAATGAGTAAGATTCAAATTTCATTGACTACCTCTACTCCTACAAACAACACTCAAGTTCCACCTGATGAGAACTCAAGCAACAACCCATTTATGCCTAAGGAATGAAACACATCTTATCAACCTAAGAATAAATATACACCCTCACAAACTGATAAACTGGTGAAACATAACAAACATATATACAACATTATAGATGACCTAAAGAAAATTAAGGAAAATATCACAATGTTTGATTTGTTCTAGATTTGTAACTAGAAAGACATTATTGAAAGAATTATTTACTCCTAAAGGGAAGGGAGTGGATAAGAAAATTGACACTCACATTAAAATTTACAAAGAAAAAATTGAAACCCCTCCTTTCCTCTTAACAATCCATATTTTTGATAAAAATGTACAGAATTGTTTGATGGGCTCAGGCACTTCCAACAACATGACGCCTTATGCAATTTTCCAACACTTAGGTTTGACTCTTTCAAATTCAAATTGAAAAGTTATTCAATTGGACAAGTCATAGTTTAAGGTTATCAGTGAGTTAAACCACATCTAGATGCAGTTGGCCTAAAATCCTAGAGTGTAGTAATTTATTAATATGTATGTAGTGGATATACCTAATGCTTACAATATGCTTCTAAGCAGATATTGGTTTATAACACTGAATGGATACATGCTAATTGACTTATCTCACATGTGGCTCACATGGTGAGACATACCCAATCAAATTAGAATTGAGCATGAGCCAAAAATGACACATGATCAAGATATATAATAAATCAAATTAAATATTGTATAAAGAGTCTAAAATTGGGGTCTACACACTTAAGAAAGAGGTAAAATCTTATAATAAATTATCCATTAACATGTTATCCATGAAATGAAAATCAGAATTTGAGGAGTTAGATCAACTAGAGGAGGATTATTTCCTCTATACATCAGAGATAAATTCATTTCATAGTGCTACCCTAATATATCTGATCATGGAACATGTTGATCAAAGTATAAATCAAGGTTGCCAACAACTCTTGTCAACATTGGGAATGGCTGAGTTATAAATCAACAAGCTCTAAGGAAGTTATCCAAGTGAAAATGAGGGGTTTACAAGCTCCAATGATGAGAGAATAACCATTATGGACATCCTTATGCCTACTTCTACCATTGAGGACCTAACCAGAAGGTCATTATTAGTTGAGAAACAAAGTGTATGGCCATTAGGTGTTGAGAAAACAAATGAAGAGGTCAATGTTACAAAAACACCTACTTATCATTATCTGATGTACATCGTTGAAAACTACTTATGGA
This sequence comes from Torreya grandis, assembly GCA_037957365.1. Classification (NCBI taxonomy): domain Eukaryota; kingdom Viridiplantae; phylum Streptophyta; class Pinopsida; order Cupressales; family Taxaceae; genus Torreya; species Torreya grandis. Next base: position 28,498 of record JARHVA010010744.1, on the reverse strand, counting down.
TTCTAAAATTATATGTCTCTACATCCAAGAGTGGGTATGGTTCCATCATTGAGATCATCAATCCATAAGGAAAGTCATACTTTGATGCCTTTCACCTATAATTTACTTACATGAAAAATGTAGCTGAATATGAGGCACTAGTTCATAGTCTCTAATTTAATCTAACGTATAAAGTCAATAATCTTAAGGTACTTGGTGACTCAGAACTGGTGGTGAAACAAGTGATAAGATAATCCACTTGTAGTGACAAGCACCTATCCAAATACTACAACTAGGTATGGAACTCAATAGAATATTTTGATGCATTCAACATTCAAACATTGCCTTGTAGAATAAAGTAAACAATGGATGCATTGGAAACAATGGAAATCATTTTGGAACTAATTTTTATCTCTAAGTTAAGGATGTTCCCAATGGAATTAGTTTCCATTCCTTCCATTATCAATAATGTTAGGAACTTCTAGGTATTCAATGATGATCAATAAATCATCAAATTCATCACAAACATGGATGTATTTGAGTCTCAGATCATTGATGAGGATGATATAGAAGAGTTTGAATAGATAACTTGAAGGGGTGATCAATTTTAAAAACAATCGTATACCAAAGGTCATGGTCTCACTAGAATAACTAGTTGACATGGATTGCCAAGGTGAAAATAGAAAACAACCCTTGCTAAAGGTATGCTATACCAAAAATGGAAAGCATTCTAGAACCAATTTATGAATCCATGTTAAAGAGGTTCTCATTGGAATTAGTTTCCATTCCTTCCATTATCAACAATGTTATGAACTTTTAGGTATTCAGCAATGATCAACATATCATTGAATTCATCACAAAAATTAATGTATTTGAGTCTTAGATCTTTGATGAGGATCATAGAGAAGAGTTTGATTAGATGAATAAGGGGTGATCAATTTGAAAACCAATAGTATACCAAAGGTTAAGGTCTCACTAGAATATCTATTTGACATGGATTACCAAAATGAAAAATAGAAAACAATCCCTACTAAAGGTATGCTACACCAACATTGTAATCTAGGCAATGCCCATTAATCAAAACATTTGTTTTTAGGCATGACATGTACCAAAGAATAAAAATAAGAATTTGTTCAATCCCTAAAAGACTTTAAGGATGTTATAGTGTGGAGCTATGAGGACTTAAAGTTGTTAAACACCTCTATTCTCATACATACTATCCCTCTTAAGCTAGGAGTTAAACCATTTTATTAGAGGCAAAGACTAGTTAATCCATTACTAAAACGATTGATATTCAAGGAAGTGCATAAATTACTCTCAGCAAGGATCATATTTATTATCATGTACTCCACATGGGTGGCTAATTTGGTACTAGTTCAGAAGAAAAGTGATGAGATACGACTCTGTGTGGACTTACGCAACTCAAACAAAGATTTATATAAAGATAACTACCTATTACCTTCACTTTATGAATTTATAAGGATAGTGAATGGCTCACAAATGATGTCATTTCTTGATGGATATTCAAGGTATAATCAGGTAATGGTCAACTAAGAGGGCTAAATCAAGACATGATTTACCACTAAGTGGGATATATTCACATTAAAAAATATGTCATTTGGCCTAATTAATTTAGGTGCCACATTCCAATGTGCCATGGATATTGCATTTAAGGATCTCATTAGAAATTGCATATTCATTTACATGGACAAATTAACTATATTTTCCAAGAATTAGGAGACCACGTGAAGGACTTGAGATTAGTATTGCAGAGGTGTAGAGATCATAAAATCTCCCTGAACCCAAATAAGTGTATATTTTTGGTCACAAAGGGTAAATTTATGGGTCAAATCATTTTAGAATGAGGCATTTCCATAGACCTAGAGAGCCTGGAGGAAATTCTTAAAATTTCATTTCTTAGTAGTAGAAAAGAGTTGAAGTCATTATTTGGCAAGATTAACTTCATAAGGAAGTTCATCTTAGGATTTTAAGAGATGAAATGACTTCTTAACAACATTCTCAATAAGGATGATAATATTTAATGAATGAGTGAATCACAAGTGGATTTTGTGAAAATCAAGATATCAATTGTAAATACACTAGTGTTGATCAATCCTGACTATATATAAAACTTATACATCTACTTGTTTGGTTCAGAACACTCAAGTGTTATTGTTCTAACATATAAAAAAGAAGTCAAATATGATAAAGTCTACTCATACCTATCTTATTCATGAATTCTCCACTCCAAAATTCTAAATTAAGGTATTTAATTATTGATAAATAGGGTTTTGCCTTAATCTAAGTAGTCAAAAAGTTTAAACATTACATTCTCCACAACAAGGTATTTGTAGTTGTGCTTGATCTAGAAGTGAAAGCTATGTTAATTCAAAATGAGTTAAGAAAATAATGAGGTAATTGGATGATAATTATCCAATAATTTAATGTTGAAATCCAACCAATGAAAATTGTAAGAGGTCAAGGACTCATAGTAGCCATGGTTGAAGTGGACCCACAAAATAGTTTACCAACAATATACAATGGAAGATATAACAAATGATGACTAGTACCAGGATATGGTATATTATTTGTTAAATAATGAGTTCCCAAGTCACCTAAATTCCACTTGGAGAAGAGCACTACACTTGAAAAGTAACAACTTCATGATAAAATTTTGTGTACTATATAAAAAAATCACAAAGGCATATTTCTAAGATGCATAAACAAACAAGAAGTGGTTGAATTACTCATCAATTTCCATAAGAAATATGGAGTTGGTTATAACTTAGGGAGTGTTATAACCCATCAAATACTTAGAGTAGGTTTTTATAAGCTGCATGTTTTTAAATATGCTCATTCTCATGTACGAAGTTATCATACCTACCAAATTGTCATGCATAGAGAACATACCCCTACCATGTCATTGCATCTAGTTATTGAGGTATGACCATTCATAAAATGAGGATTTGAATTCATTGAAGTGATCAATGCTAATTATTTTTTAAGACAATTATATTCTTATGGCAACTGACTATTGTACTTATTCGACTGAAGCTCAAACATTCAAGAATTGCACAACTAATGTGGTAATCAACTTCTTAGAAGAGAATATTATCTAGTATGTGATAATAGTATCACTTTTTATTATATTTAATTTACTAAATAGGGTTAAAAATAAGGTAATCCTCAAGTTATCATCTAATTATTACCCATAAGATAACAAGATAGTTGAATAAAAAAATAAGAACTTATTAGATGTAATTAATAAATTCATGGTAAAGAACCATAGGGATTGGAAAAACATGTGAAATTTATATTGTAGTATGACAGGGTTAGAGTGAATTCAACTATAGGCATATCACTGAATCATCTTGTCTACATCTAGACCTTATCTTTTTGGTGAACCTAGAAATCCCCAATTTATAGTTTATGGGAGACTACCTAGAAATTGATGATAAGATAGAAGCTCACCTCCTTAACTTGATTCAATTAGAATAAAAATGTGATGTAACCCTAATACATTTTAGTAAACACCAATGAGTTATCAAACATTGGTTTGACAAATAAGCCAAAGTGAAAGCCTTCTATATCTCTAATCTATTCCTCCTCTAGGATAAGGCTCATGAGAAAAAGGGACAACACGACAATTTTAATTCCCTGTGGTTGGATCCCTAATAAATATTTGAAACCTTGGATGAGAATCCATTCCACCTAAGGCATCTAACTGGTGAGGATGTCTTATTTCCTAGCAATGGGTAGTTCTTCAAACACTACATCTAGGCTTGAACTAGCATGTCAAGTTCTTGTAAATACTTTTTTCTTTCCCTTTCCTTTTATTGTGTTTGTTCTTGGTTTACTTTCCTATTTTTTTTAGTTTAGTTTACTTTCCCTTCTTTTATTTCTTTTTTTTGTTGGTCGGACCTCATTTTTTATTTGATTTTTATTCAACCTATCTATTTTGCCTTGTAGGTTCCCCTATTGGTCAAAATAATGAAGAACAAAAGGCCTATAGGTAAGTGACATGGATGATGTTATGGTGTGTAAGTATTTTGAGAAGTTTGTAGTGTTATATTATGTTTCCAAATCAATTTTAAAAGCTTGAGCTATCATGTATGTTATGAATTTGGTCGAGTTAGGTTAAATTCGGGTAAACTATTTGGTCAATGAAGACATTCTCTTAAAACCAAGCACAAAAATCACATCTTAATGGTTTTTGGGTTTGCCTAGATGAAATTTCCATGGTGGAAAAACTATATTTATACCTTTTATTTGATGCAGTGGTCCCCAAATTAGAATTGAGATGATCAGAAAAAAGAGAACACAAGAACAAGAAAGGAAAAGTCAATTTCAATAAAAGTCAATTTTGGGTGATTCAGGCAACATCTATCAAGGCTATGAATGACTGACCAATAATAAATAAAGGATTTAATTAGGATTAAATAAATTTTTTTGGGGTTATGAACACCTTTTTGATAGCAGAGCAATGTCTAGGCAAGTATTATCAAGGTACGATTCACTATCTTGATGATTGGATCCATGGTAGTTATTCCTTGTCGGTTCTAAGTAGTTAATTCATTTTCACACATTGGGTCAATGAGAATGTTTGATTTGGTCTTTTATACATTCCCATCTTATCCTCTCTCAAATCCATTCATGTTCCATGCATAGTCTCATCCAAATATTTTTGGTTTGTAGACATGTTTCTATCAATCCAAAATACTCAAGAATATTTTCCAGTAGAGTTGCCATTTGTTTTTACTTGATCAACATTCCCTAATTCTTCCAAGAATGAAGGAACCTTTTTTAATTTTTTTAGTCACTCGCACTTGCACTTATATCTCATTGGTATCAACATTCCCAAGTTTCTTTGGTGTTATTTCTTAGTTAACATGTTGAATTGGGACTTGTAACCACCACCATTAGAAATACCATGTTAGTGTGAGAAGACTTTGTATAAGGAACTTACTATGAAAGTGGAGTTTTAACTCTAAAATCATAGTTGAAACCTCACTTTATTGGCTCTCTTAGCCTAATCTAGGAGTTCATTTTGGTCTCCATGTTTTTTAAACTCCTAAAACCTATACCATTGTGATGACCAAGTCTAAACAGGTAACTTTCATATATAACCCTTTGAACTAAAGAAAATTTGTGTTCCACTTCCCTATGCTAGATGAGCATAGTTCTCTCATTCTCTCATCTCCTTGAAGATTCTTTGGGGGTTCACATTTATTTCCAAGCCATTTCATCCTTTATAATTTATCCTAGCTCATTGACCAATCTTGTATGCATCATTTTCATATTTTACACTTGGTTGTTGATGACTTTTTGATGTACTTGTACCTCATTAAAAATATTTTTGAAAAATTTATCATGTTTCATAATTAGGTCTTAGATGTAGGTTGCTAAATTTTCTTAATACCATAGACCTAATCAGGGTTCCAAACCTTGACTAGGTCTAGGGGTTCAAATTTCCATCACCAATTCTATCTAGACTATTTTCCTCAACTAGGTTTATCTCTAGGTGGTAAGCACTTTGTAGTGCTAATCAATTTTTTTTTTATCAATTAGGTTTGGAATCCCAAGTGAGTTGGTTGCCTTTTTTAATAAGACATTTTACCCCAATTATGTATCTAGGAAGTTGGGTGGGGGTTTGCAGTTGTAGTCAGGATTTAAAACCCTGATTAGGTATTCATTAACATCAAAGGTCAAGTCTTTTTTAGTCAAACTAGATCTCTAAATAGGTAATGGGGATGGGTAGGCAGTGTTAATAGTTTTAACTGGGGATGATATCCCCAATTAGGTCTAGGAATTCACTAGAGGGAACATCTAGTATTGTGTGTTAATAAAACCCCAATTAGGTCTAAGAGGGGGGATGTTGGAATGACACTATGTTATCTAGGGATTTAAGTCTAGTTAGGTCATGAAGCTCGTAGTGCAATGCTCAATAGTTATAATCAAGGTTCCCAAGCCTAATTAGAATTTGGGGACCCCCACTCTTATTACCATAAAAAATTCAATGCTAACTAGGGAAAAAGACCTGAGTAGGTCTTCTAATGCTTACAAAAGTGCCCCTAGTTCTATTCAAACTTTAGAATCCTGATTAGAAAAAGGATTATAATTCTTCAAAAAGTGTATTTTTAAACTGATTGTCATGCCCACAAAGCTTGATTAGATCTACTAGGCTAGTTTTGGTGCCATTTTTGGTTTTTTGATGAAAACTTTTGCATCCAAATTTAGTTTTTGAAACTGTTTGCTTTGCCAGAGAGGTGACTCCATATTAAATGTAATGGTATTCTAAATTTTACTTTATTTTGAATGCAAAAAAACTTGTTCATGTTTTAAGTACTATTTTACTATTCAAGATTTTAATTGGAACTTTTGACTTGTTTTTTGGTCTATTTTTAGGTTGTGAACAATGAAAGTGGCAAATTTTGGAGGAGAATAAAGAGGAGGGAGGTAATTGGAGAATTAATGGTGGTTAGTGATGATTTTGGAGGGAAAATCCTCCCCTTAAAACATCATTTTCTATATATTATCTGATTTTGATTGTTAAAGGGTTGGATTTTTTATTCCACAAAGAGATATGGGCCAATCACTCTTTCATTTTTATATGATTTGATGCTTTAGTAGCTTAATTTCTCCCTCGAACTTGTTATCTTATTGTCATGGTAATGGATTTTAGTTTTACATGATTTTATTTAGCTTAGTTATGTTATCAAATCAAATATTTTTATCAATATAAGGTGATGGAAATTATATTTGTGATCTGCACATGTTTGTGGTGGTCTCATTTATTTCTTTTATCATCTAATTCCCCCATACACTTGCATTATCTTTGTTCATGGTTGTGCATTGGCTGACCAAATGGTAGAATAATTTGGGTGGTTGATTTCAATTTGGAATGTTGAATATGTTATCATTATTGTAGGCTTTTATTTTCTTTCCTCTCCCTTATCTTTTATTACTTTTTATTAATTTGTTAGTCTAGGTTATTTGAATAAAATTTGAATCTAGCTCCGTATCTTGATTGTTATTTTATCCATTGTAGTATTGCCCTATTTAATGTTAAATAAATGGAATGAACATTATAATGAACTAAAAATCAACTAAAACACAAACCTTAAACATTGATTTCCACTAAGATGATGAATGTATGTTTTGGTCACTTTTAATACCTATTTAAAACTCACATCAATGAAGCAAAAAACACATATTATGAATTAAACTATTCAAGTACCCAACATTGTTAAAACAAAGTTTTAAATTCATACCAGAAGGCCCCTTGACCAAAATAGTCCACAACACATAACTAAGTGAATATCAGTGCATTGTGACCTGATAAATAAATACCTTGGGAGAACCTACCTCGGAGGACTCCTTTTAGGATGGGATGGATCAACTTCATTTCTTTGAGAGTTTCATGTTAGCAAGCCATGCTAAATTATATGTCAACACACTTCTTAATATTTTTCATAAATGAATGCTTTCCCAAACAACTACACATAATAGATTTGTTGCCAAAATCCTTTTCCATGGCTTGTGATAAGTTTTTATGGTGTCTTATTATATAAGGTAGTAGTAGATCCCCAAAGTAAACAAGGAATGGTGCCTCCACCTAAGGCTTTCCTTAGCCCATAGACTTAGCTACCAGATATGGACTAGATTGATTACTTGTATCCAACTCAATTTATACCCCACTCTTATCAAAATTTAATCCTAAAATTGGAGAGAGATATCATTTGACTTGTTTGGGTGAGGAAGAAGGATTTTTGACTTACAAGATTCATCATAAAATTGAAAATGAGTTAGGTTATTAATACACTATAAGAAAATGAGATTGTACTAAGTTTGACATGTCTCTACACAAAGGGAAGAGACCTTCTCTGATTCTCCCTTCTTAATCCTACCCTAGTTCACCTTGTCTAAAATGGAGTCATCGCTCACCCTATCACTGTCTCTATGTGTTATATTTATAGATAAAAAATATTATAATAAGCTCATATGCAAAAAAATCCAAAATTAACAAATGAAGAGAATAAATATGAAATCAATGAAAAAGTGATCAATCGACCATAAAATTGAAGTGAACCATTAGCATCATTAGAATTGATAGGAAGATTAAGCCTCTAGAAAACATACATCATTTAATATTATGGCTAATTCCCATTCCTTAAGATATAGAAATTGGATAACCACAAGGTGCCCCTCCAAGTCCTTAGCATCCGACGTTCATTTTTTCCTCTAGATTCTGGTCCTCTTGCTAGGACCCTCATTGGTTAGGGTCTCTTTTTTTTTCCTCATTTTATATTTAAATCATGTAAAAGCTAGTTGCATTATTTTTAATAATAGTCCTACTAATATATATCACTTTTTAAATAATTACCTTAATACAATGTAGCTTTTTTTCCAAATCTTTAACCCTGCTCTTAAGATGAGATGATTCCTCTCTCAGTTGACACACCTCTTGAAATATGTCCCATTTTTTGTTTATCAAAGTGCTTATCTTCATGAGGTGTAGAATTGTTCCACTTGGTTTGATGATTTATAAAATCCATATCCAATTTATCCTTCTATTTTGATTGTAAAACCTCTTTACAATGCTCAACTAAAGATTGGATTCATTTTCAAAATATTTCACCATTTGCTAAATATCATCAGTATTGTTTACATTCAAATTCATTTCAAAATTGAGTTGATCATTATTTATAGGGAGATGTCATGTTGAACAAGTTTCTTCATCCTTTTCCATTTTTCTAATGGACCTAATACAATTGGGGAATTTAAGCCATCTTCTGAGAAATATCAATAAAATTTCTTGACCTATCAAAGAATTTACCTCCTTATTCTATAGTGTTATGTTTAGTCCATTTTGGTTTCATAATGTCTCATGACTTATACATTACCTCTTTTTCACTGTCTACATATTTCTCTAATGTTCTCTTATGATACTCTATTGACCTTCTCCTTCCCTTTACTCTGAGATTAAATTTGAATGGAGGGAATCTTGATTTTGATAGATTTGGGACCCTAACTAGGTTTATACTATAGTATATATAAATTCATACGATTATAAGAGTTTAATTTTATTCTTAGTATTTATAAATCATTGTGTATTTTTATGGATAAAATCGGATAAAGAAAGGAAAATAAAATAAAATAAATAATCTTAAATAAGGAATGTATAGAAGAATGCACAATGTAAAGCAAAAAAATATTGGAAGGAAAGGGAAAGCTTCATTTAAAAAATAGTAAAAATTTGTATAGAAAAATAAAATGTAAGAATAATAAAGAAAGATTAAATAATGTCAACTTTTATAAAAAAATATTAAAATAAATATAAAAAATACAATTAAATGAAATAAGCATTAAAATGAACTAGGAGGTAAAGTAAATTAAAAAATAATATGAAAACAATAAATAAGAAGATTAACATGAAATGAAATTTGTAAAAAGCTAAAATAAATAGTGAATTTAATCAATAAAAATAAGTATTTAAGTGTGAGTGTACCAAGATGGGGGCAAAAAAGGGGTTTAACATATCTTTGAAATAAAATAAATAACATAGATTTTTGAACTTGGACATAAATTTGAGATGTTTAGATTCAAAATTTAATAATAATTTAAGAAAAAAGAAATAGAAAAATGAGTTTAATTTTTAAACTATCATTTTTTTTTAAAGAATAGATTTTAAACAGGTCAATTGATTGATTTTCAAAGAAATGCATCCATTTCTATTAAAAAAAATAATCATAGATAGATAATTGTGCTCCTCCCCCAACCCCCCTCCCCAAATACCCACCTCATTTTAAAAACTTTGTTAAGTATTTTTTGAAATAATTTTATGGAAAGTTAGAAGGCGTCATATAGTTTATAACTTTTTTTTTTGGTAATATTTTAATAATTATTATTTTTAATTAATTTTATAGTTAAATAGACTTTAAAAAATAAATAGTAAATCATGTTCCTTATTTTTTTTCTTAATTTTTTTTAAAAAAAAAATGAAAATTAATTTGTAACCATATTTTCTTTTCAAATTTAAATGAATTGATAAAAAAATACATAAATAATAAAATATTTATAAATTTATGCTATGTTATTAATAAATAAATATTAAATTCTAAATGACATTATACCATAGAAAAAATATATTTTTGAAAACTAGAAGACCAAATTGACATGCTTATCACATTTTCTAAAAATGTTATGATGAAACCTATGATGGTTTCCATAGTGAAAGCTTCATTTAATTAAAATGAGTGGAAAATATGGATTTTATTATCCTTTTCCATGTGTAATTATTAATTTTGAAAATTCAGTCCATTTCCAAACAAGGTTTTTTTTCCAAAATTCAATAAAAAAACACGTACTCACTATAATATATATACATTTTTTAATGGTATAAATTTTTTTGTATGTATATTTTTAAGAACACAAAGTATTTACTAAAATAAATATTAAATATAAATTATATTTTATATTATTAACAATATCATATGTAACTCATAAATGTAATATTTATTTTATGTTGTTAAGCATAAGTTATATTTGAGATTATTAAAAATATAAATGTAACTTATATTTAACAATATAAAATAAAATTTAAGTATAAATTACATTTTATATTGTTAAGAATATAAAATGTGACTTATAATTTAAATTTATTATAGTAAATATAAGAAATTGGGGTTACTTTACATCTTTTAGAATTGGTCCTAGAGTTTTAAGTTTTATCGTTAAGGAGATAATGTTTCAAAATTAAATTTGGTCAGCATTTGGTCATTTTTCAAGATTTTAAGGTTGAACCTAAAGTTTTTAGGGCATAACTTTTACACTTAGTATCTATTATAGGAAAACTAATTTATGTTTTGTGGTTTTTTGAATTGGTTATTCACCTTCTAATTATAACCAATAATAACCAAGACCAATTTTATACTAACAAGGCTAACTACAACCAATTATGACCGATTAAGGTCAATAAAAGGTGTACATATATCTAAATCAACTAATGTTTACACTGATAAGGTCTAATTATAACTAATAATTGTCAATTGGATGTATTTTTCTCAAAATTGAAAAAATATTCTACTAACAAGGACTAAGTACAACCAATAATGACCAATTAAAGTTAAATAAGGGTGCAGTCAATCCTAAATTGACTGATGTTTAAAAAATAAGGTGTGATAGTGAATAATAATGACTAGTTAGGGTCAACTAGGTGTGTTTAGTCTCTAATAAACCAAATATTAGAATAATAAGGGCCATATTCAACTAATATAATCTATTATATGGTTTTCATATTTGCTAACCACATTTAACTCATTTAATTATGGTTTATTCGATATATAATTGGAGTCATTTTGTGGGAACTATAATTGTCTTATTTGTGGGAATCATTTTATGGTAAAAACTATGCTTTGCTTGAATATGTCTTACAATTCATTATTAGCCCTAGGACTTTTCATCTTAGAAAACATAGTCTTGTAATGAAGCACGTACCCATTGATTAACTCATTAGGTCCTTTCTTAATTTTTTTAATTTGAGTATGTGGGTAAGTGCACAAAGTTGGGAGACAAAAAGTGGCCTACCTGTGGACATGATTTTTCTAAAATTTCATAAATCTAAAATTTTGTAGATAATTTGAGATATATACACTTCAAATTTAAATATGGTGTAAAAACATGAAATGTAGGATTTTGAGTTTAGTTTCTAAAATACTAATTTTTTATAAAAATGGTTAAGTATAACTAGGTCAAACATCTAAAATTTGAATATGAACTCCTATTTTTTTTTATAAAATATAGTAGATAGACAGTCATGATGCACACCATTTTTTTAGCAGCATTTAATATTATTTCAAACCCTTTGGAAAAAAATTAGATAAAATCTTCTATCACGTCACGTATATTTTTTGTATTTTTGCAATGAATACTTTTTTTTAATAAATTTTGCAAGTAAATAGATTCTAAAAACTGATAAAGAAATGGATAGTCGTCTGTGTGACATGCATAACTACCTAAAAAAATGAAAATCAATTTTTTTTGAATGTATGTAGAATTAGGCCTAATTGGTCAGCATATAATTTATTTTTCACTTGGACCAATGAAATATAAATTACATGAACATGTATAGGCATGTAGTGACCTAAAAAAGGCATAGTTAGAAATAAATATAGTTTGAAACCTTAAATTAGTCCAGAAACTATAAAAATCATATTTTTGGAAAGAGGAGAGTGGGCTTGTCATGATGGTATCAAGTTTTTGAATTTTCATATTGAAATTCTTAGTGTATTTGGTAATCAAAGTTGAAATTTGTTATTTATTTTCATACCATTTAAAACTAGGTTGTACATTGACAATCCAAGCCATTCTTGAGCCAAAAGGCATGAGAATTGAATTCAAATTCAAATACCATAATCATTTTATTAGATGAATTATTAACATAATTATGGTATTTAATAATACAATCATGTTAATAATATGATCGTGTTATATATTATCAACACCCTAAAAATTGAATATAAGCCATTAGGCCTAGTAGTCTTAAGATCATATATTAGTTGATTAATATTATTGTTTGGGACCAATGTTCTTGTAAAGAATTGATAGCATTAAATGATAATTGGATATGTATTAACCTATGAATCAATTTATTGTTCCTTTGATCCTAATATGGTGTGTAATCAGGGCAATAGATATCAAATTGATCTTAGATGAACATATTTCCTTGGATGGATCTTGGTTGGCTCTAATTACGTATCAAACTAAAGTAAATACTTGGTTTTTATAATATGGTGTGCAATTAGATACCTAATTGACATCATATGGACATAATTCCTTTCTCAGGGGTCATTTAACCCTGATTGTGTATTAGATTGAATTAAATATTCAATTAGTTCAATATGGTATGCTATAAAAGCCCTAATTGACATTATATTGAAGGAATTCCTTGCACAGGGACCAATTACTCTTAATTACATATTATACTAAAAAAATACTTGATTGGTTAAATATGATGTGTGAAAAATGGACATTAGATGGACACAATTCATTGCATGGGGTGAAAAATGCCTCGATTGATATTCTAGGTGGAAGAAGTTAATTACATAAGACTTGGTTGTCCTCAATTATGTATAGTATTGAAAAAAATATCAATTGATTTAACATGGTGTAATTAGATCCCCAAATGACATTAGATGGATGTAATTCCTTGCTTAGGGATTGAGTGTCCCTAATTGCATATCATATTGAACCTAAATACTCGATTGGTTCAATATGGTGTGCAATTGGGGCTAATGGAACCCAACTAGAACATCATATGGACAAAATTACTTTCACGGGGATTAGTTCACCCTAATTATGTAGAAGATAAAACCAAATACATGAAATTAGCTAGATATAATTTGTAATCAGGGCCAACAAAGTTGTAATTGACATTAGATGTATGAACAGTTACTTGCATGAGCCTTGGGTGGCCATAATTACATATTCAACTAAACTAAATACTTATTTGATTCAATATGTTATGTATTTTTACCAACAGAGCCCCCTGTTGATATTATAAGGATGAAATTTCTTACACAAGGCTTGTTTGGACTAAATTTCATATATCATATTGAACCAAACATTCTTTTAGTTGAATTTGGTGCACAATAAGAATCTCAATTGTTATTAGATGGATGTAATTCCTTACATAGGGTTAAATTGGTCTTGATTTCATATCATATTCAATCAAAAACTCAATTATTTGAATAAGGTGTGCAATTAGGGCCCTAATTAAAATTATGTTGACATAATTCCTTGGGCAAGCCTCGATTGGCCCCAATTACATATCATCTAGAATCGAATACTTGATTGGTTCAATATGGTATGAAATCAAGGCCTATTAAACCCCAATTTTGATTATATATGAATGCAATTCATTGCACATGGATCCTTTGGACCGAAATGCATATCAAATTGAAAAATACTTATTTTTTTAATATGGTGAGCACTTGGATCCCTGATTGATATCATATGGATGAAATTCCTTACATTGAAGCTCAATAGGCCCCTAGGATCAAATTAGTCCCAATTAACATCCTTTATATATAGTAAGAATTAGGTTCACAATGATGAACTTGGTTAAAATTACATTAGTCATTACCACAATTGACTTCGTAGGCTCAATCTATGATGATGTGGGTGATAATTGATCCCAAATTCACATTATTTACTCATAGATCTATGTTTAAGGAGATCAAATTTTCTCTAATAACCATCATGATTATACCTTATATACCCTAATCCTTAAACTCTAGACCATAAATATAAACTCTTTAAACCTTGAACCAATCATTTTAACCCAAATTAACATTATTTAGACTCATAATTATGTTCATAGGGCTTAGTTTGGCCTAAATTACATGACTTATTACCCCATTTGACTAATTCACTCAATATGCATGATGGCATCCATGGTATAATGCCAACCCAAAAACACATTTTATAGTCACAAATGGGTCCAAGTGATTCAAATTATCCTCAATTATCTTTATGATTGACCCTGTATACCCTAAACCATGTATATACATTAAAACCTAAAAGTTGTAAACCCTAAACCCTAAACACTATACCCTAAATTATAAACCCTAAACTTTCCCTATTTACCAAATTCAATTTAGTCCCAATTAACATCATTTTTAGTAAGAATCAAGTTTGAACACATGTCATATCTAGCGATTAGACATTAATATATATAGGTCCTTAAACCTAATCCCTATGCCCTTATCCCTAATCCCTAAAACATAAATTATAAGATCTCCCTATGCCATAATGCTCACTACACTCCACAAACATACATGCCTTACAATATAATTGATTTTATCATGAGATGTCATAAAATGCACTTTTTAAACCTATGGATAAAGCCTTTAGAGTACCAATCTAGTTGGGTATCTAAAGTAAATTGGGGCTATTTCTAACCCCTTCAACCTAATTAACCAAAGAGGAGGATCTAGTTGATTATTTTAATTGAGGAGGCATTTGAGGTTGATTTGAACCCCTTTAATAGTAAGATATGATTTGGGGAAAATTAAAAGATCAATCTTCTATCATGAATTGATCCAATTAGTCAATTTGTACAATTCCCTATGTGATCTGGGCAAAATTGAACCCCTAAACCACATTTATGGATCAATCAATTATATAACATGTATGCAACATGTACATGGCATAATTGACCCTACTTTTATTAGAAATTCAATCACGAAGGTAATCAAGTCATAAATATGTATCACAAGTAGCTTAAATGTTTTTCAATTACCTTAGTGATTAGACCCTATATTTGATATATTAAACACTGAGTTAGCTTGTACCATTTAAATTTAACCCTAAAAACCCTGCACTATTTACATTAAACCCTAAGCCATAAGCCTTAAACCCCAAACTCTTTAAATTATATACCCTAAACCAATAAATTTAGCCCCAATCAATATCCTTTATATATATAGTTATAATTAGGTTCATAGGGATGAACTTGATTAAAATTGCATCACTAATTACCACAATTGACTTTGTAAGCTCAATATATGATGATGTGGGAGATAATTGATCCCAAATTCACATTCTTTACTCATAGATATAGGTTTAAGGCTCCCAAATTTGCCCCAATTGTCTACAAGATTGTATAAATATGCCCTAAGCCCTAATCCTTAAAGTTCCTAATCCCTAAACTCTAAACCACAAATATAAACTCTTTAAACCTTGAACCAACAATTTTAACCCAAATTAAAATCATTTCTAGACTAATAATTAAGTTCACCAGGCTTAGTTTGGCCTAAATCACATGACTAATTGCCCCATTTGACTAATTCGCTCAATTTGCATGATACCCTAAACACTATACCCTAAATTGTAAACTGTAAGCTTTCCCTATTTACCAATTTATTTAGTCCCAATTAACATCTTTTGTAGTAAGAATTAGGTTTACATTACATAGAGCGATTAGAAAAATTAATATATAGGTCCTTAAACCTAAAACCCATGCCCTAATCCCTAATCCCTAAAACATAAATTGTAATCTTGATGCCCTAATGGCCACTACATGCTGCAAACATACATGCCCTATGCTATAACTAATTTTATCATGAGATGTCTTAACATTCACTTTTTAAACCTATGGCTAAAGCCTTTATAACTTACCAATCTAGCTATTGACCCTGTGTACCCTAAACCTAAGCCCTAAACACTATACCTTAAATTTTAAACCAAAAACTTTCCCTATTTACCAATTGATTTAGTCCCAATTAATATCCTTTGTAGTAAAAATTAGGTTCACACATGGCATATAGTGATTAGACATTATATACAACCTTAAACCCAAAACCTACATGCCCTAATCCCTAATCCATAAACCCTAAAACATAAATTATAATCCCTAATCCTTAATCCATAAACCCTATGCACTAATCCCTTAATCTCTAATCCGTAATCCCTTATCTATATTAAGTATAACACACTCACATTATTTAATAATGAAATTGTTTTATTCTTAACATAGGCAACATTCAATTCTCATTACTAATTACCAACCATAAAGCTTATATTAAAAATAATGTGATCGTGTTATTATCGATATAAGCTTTTCAATGGGTTGGATGGGCTAGAACCTTATAGAACACATAACATGATTGGATTATATAATATGATTGCATTATTATTATTTTAAATTAATCTCACTTATCAACAAATATTTTAAACCCAAATCAAGACTTCTATCCCCATAAACATTCTCTATGTACTTCTATAGATCTATGTACCTATGTACTTGACCTCACCTTTGGAAAGTTATCAATTATCCTTTTTGATGGGTTCTAAATCACATTTGAAGAGGAGGAATTTTTTGAAGAACAAAACACCAAAGGAATTAGAATATTTGAGAGAGAAACACAAGCTATAAATGCAAAAACTTCATGGTAAACAAGGTACAAACCCTAATCTTGATGAACCAAATGCCATAGATAATGAGCCAATTTATGATAATGAATTAAATAATGATGAAATTGACTAATATCAATTTAATAATGTTAAAATTGACCATAACCAAATGAATAATAATGGAATTTACCATAATGAAATGAATAATAATGAAATTGAAAATAATGAATTAGTTAATGTGAAAGTTCACATTCAAAGTTCCAAGTTTTTGATTTTGTTGATGATGAATCTATGTTTGATGCTTCACCCTCATGAATGAATAAAATTTGATGGAAAAAATAATGATGAAATTAACCATCAAGAAAATTTCATGGAAACATATAATGAGAAAATTAACAATGATTAAAATGTCATCCCACCTCTAAACAATGAAAGTAATAATAGTTTTGAAACACCCTCTCAACAAATTCCACCATTACCAACACCTCCAAGAATTGTTCATAAAATGACAAGTACTTAATTAAAGTCAATGAAAATATTTTAAAACCAATGCATAACAAAATGTCTAATCTCCATTCAAGAAGACTGGCTCAACAAATTTGGGATACTTTCTTTCATAATTTGGAGTATGATAGTCAAAGATATTAATTATTTATTTCATTGATAAAATTGATTAAGATGAGACCTATAATGTACACATTTAGACTAAAAAAATCTAACATGGATGATGAAAATGATGAATTTAAAAAAAATCTACATGATGCATATCATACTGTAGGTCCAAAATCATGCACCAAATATTGTAATGCTTCCCAACATATACTTATTACTTGTGTAGTAAGTGAAAAAATAGGGAAAAATAAATGGTTTCAAAAACAAGCCGAACACTTAATATAAATATAAAAATAATAATGAAAGCAATTGAAAGATGTGAAAGACTTAATGAACCTAATACTAATGAGCTCTAGGCATTATCTAGTAGACTTTCATGAAAGGACAAGGCTATAGCTAATACTCTCAAAGAATTACTTTCTCAATTTTGGAAAGATAATACAAGAGTTTCTCCTAATGCAAGAGATCTTATGAAAAGAAGAGTTAGTTCTCGTAACCATGAACCACATCCAAAACATTTATTAGATATGAATCAAACACAATTGTACTCTAATTTTTTTAAAAAATATCCATAAATTTATATTTTTTAAAGATATTTTAAG
This sequence comes from Torreya grandis, assembly GCA_037957365.1. NCBI lineage: Eukaryota > Viridiplantae > Streptophyta > Pinopsida > Cupressales > Taxaceae > Torreya > Torreya grandis. Next base: position 10,391 of record JARHVA010010744.1, on the reverse strand, counting down.
ATGGCAAAACCTTTTTATGTTAAAATAAATCACACATGCACCCCTTGTTGTAGGCAACATGTTGAATTTTCAATGCAGTATGATGTTTTTTTCATATTCATTGTACTTTATATACTAACAATTTTTAGGAGTGTAGCATTGAATTGCCACCAAAATCAACCAAGGAATTTATTCCAACTATCTTTTTCAAAAGATCAGATGGGCAATTATTTTACAATAAATCATGTTTAAATGGAAATTACAACATTTATGGTGGATTGTCAAATTTAAAAAAATGTATCCATGAGGATATTATAAGTGAAATTGGATAGGAATTAGTTGGTTTAAGAAAATATAAATCAATGACTTATAAAGTAAAATATGGAAAGGAATCTAAAATGTGTGAACTTGTTACAAAAAAGATATTTGTTTCTGAATTTTTGGTCAAATTTAAGGAAAAAATTGTTTATGATTGTGTAAGGCACACACATAGGGCTAGATGGTTGGATGAACATTTGAATATATGTAAGGATACATTCCAACTTAGTTCCATTGTTTCAATAGTTGATTTTGATAAGAATTACACATTCAAACCCCAAATGGAAGTTCAATCACAGTATTACAACTCAACACAAGTTGCCATATTCATGCATATAGCATTTATACATGCACCTGATAGTACAAATCAATAATGAAAAATATTAAGGGGGTATCATTTCTATATGAATGATGATAGGTCAAATTTTTTAGAGTATGTGCAAGGTCGTTTTTAGAATTTCTATGAACAATTGAGTAAGAGGAACATTACTTTCAATCAACTTTACATTTGGTCAGAAAATTGCACATTGTAATTCAAAAATACATGGATGTTTTATTGGTTGAGTAAGATGCAATTTACCACTGGTGTATAACATATTTAGAGTTTCATCAAGGTTAGCCATGGAAAAGGGGAGCATGATAGTGTTGGAGCATGTGTAAAAAGAGCTATTAAAAGGGAGGAGTTGAAATTTGAAGAGGGTGTTCATTTGATAGATGAAAAAATTGTGGTTAAATGGTGTAATGAGAACATGTGTCATGGTACTCAACCAAATTCTACTATTCATAGACATTTATAATTAATGGAGGAAGAACTCTTGGCAAAGTATGAGGATTATATGACTCTAATAGGTTCAAGTTACCTGCACTCATTTCATAGCTCAAATACAAGTTCTTAGACTGTTCATACAAGACACTTATCATGCTTTTGTTTTGAATACATGGAATCTATTTGGAATGAGTGTGATTCATAAGAGTGGGTGGACAATTGGATTTATAAACCTATAATTCCAATCAACACATATCAGATTCTACTAGCATTACAACTCACAAATATGACATCATCAAATGAATTTGACCACGTATCTAATATAGTGCAGCTAGGTAGAATATTTTTCATTATGTAAAATTTATTCTCATTAAATATATCTTCATATTGTCACTAAAAATTATTTTTTGTGATACAGGGCATTTTTTTAGTTATTGCAGATGAAGATAGAAGGCACTAATTACTACTTGTGTCGGTGTGTATAGAGAGAAATAATTAACTTCCCTAGTTATAGATGGAAAAAACATTGACTATCCCACTAGGTCAGTGGAAGTCACTAGAACTTGGTTTTGATGATATCCTATAAAAAATCAGATCAATGGTTGTTTTAAGAGTTTGAAATACATAAGAAGATACTACACTATTCAAATTTGATTATTGCAATTAATATTCAATTATAAAAATATCATGGGATGCCATTAAATACAAAATTATGGAAAGTTTGGGAGACAGATCATGAAGCTATTATTGATACTATCAAGGTTAGAGAAGACCCTAGTGGTTCATTGGATTTAAATATGAAGGTATGTTGACTTTTTAAATGTAGATATAATCAATTTTACCATATGATTTTTATTTTCTAGTTAGTACATATATAAATTTCATTTTTTATTGCTTACTAATCAATTTTTGTAGGTAAGTGGTGCCAGATAAGCTTACACCTTCATGTGGTTGGAATTGTCAGTGTATAATTCTATATTCTTGAAGCTCAGGAAAACTTAGTTTTTATGGGTATTTGAACTTAGGCTAAAAAATTACATTTTTCTTATATTGGGAAGGGTGTTCTTGAGGTCAGAATGGGTGGTGGGTTTATCAATAGAGCCTAAAGGGAGGCAAAGAACCTGGTCCTAGATGTTATCCATCCCCTCAGATGTGTTGGAGGTATCATTTTTCAATAAATAAGTATTTGAATCAAACTCTTGTAACCACAACTTGAACTTTGACAACATTTGTTGCTAGTGTTTTCGCTCTCTAGAATGATAGTGAAAATGTACTTTCAGGTAGATTTGAATGTCATGGTGGTGTGATAACATGTAATTTTCCTATTTTTATGTTATTAAAGTGATAGATTCATAGGTGGAGGTCTCAAATGTATAAATTCCAGTTGGATCTTGAGAAGTTGCTTATTTACTAATAAAAACTTGCATTTTTAGACCCGTCACTGTAACTTGTCTAACGGATTGATATCGAAGCTTTCACCTAAGTTATCCTAGGTATGATTATAGGGATTAAATAGGTATGTGATGGATCTTATGGTTCACATAAATGACTTATATTTTTTATTTTATGTGTGTTTGAACTTAGGCTAAAAATTTGCATTGTTATTGTATTGGGAAGGGTATTCTTGAGGCTAGAATGGGTGGTGGGTTTATCAATCAAGCCTAATGGGAGGCCAAGAACCTGGTCCTAGACATTATCCACTCCCTCAGACATGTTGGTGGTTGCTTGTTCACTGACAAAAACTTGCATTTTTTGACCCATCACTGCAACTTATCTAACAGATTGATCTCAAAGCTTCCACTTGAGTTATCTATGGTATAATTAGAGGGATTAAAGAGGTATGGTAAGGATATAATGATTCATGTAAATGACTTTTTTTATGCATGTTTAAACTTAGGCTAAAAATTTGTATTTTTCTTATATTGGTAAGGGTGTTCTTGAGGCTGAAATGGGTGGTGGGTTTGTCAATCAGGCCTGATGGGAGGCCAAGAACCTAGTCATAGGTGTTATATTCCCACTCATATGTGTTTTTGGTGTCATTTTTCACTCATGAAGCATCAAAAATAGAGTTTTGTAACCACAACTTAAACTTTGACAACATTTGTTATTAGTGTTTCTGCTCTCCAAAATGGTAGTGAAAATGCACTTTAGGGTGGATTCAAACATCGTGGTAGTGTGATAAAATGTAATTTGCCTATTTGGATATGATAAAAGTGATATATTTTTAATTTGAGGTCCTAAAGGTAGAAATTCTAGTTGGAGCTCAAGAAGTTGCTTGTTCACTGATAAAAACTTGCATTTTTAGACCTATCACTACAACTTGTCTAATGTATTGATATCAAAGATTTCACCTGAGTGCTCCTAAGTATGATTAGAAGCATTAAGAGGTATGGGAGGGATCTGATAGTTCATGTAAATGACTTATAATTTTTGTTTTATGTGTGTTTGAACTTAGGCTAAATAAATAAAAAAAATTTATATTGGAAAGGGTGTTCTTGAGTCTGAAATGGGTGGTCGGTTTGTCGATCAGGCCTAACGCGAGGCCAAAAACTTAGTCCTAGACATTATCTACCCCTTATACGTGTTTAAAGTGTCATTTTTCACTCAAGAAGCATCATAAACCAAATTCTATAACCACAACTTGAACTTTGACAACTTAAACTAGAGACCTAAAAACTTAATGAGTAATTGACCTATTAACCTATTGACAACTTTGATAAATTTGAAAATTTTGACAACTTTGATAACTTTGACAATTTTGACAACTTTGGCAACTTTGACAATTTTGATAACTTTGACAATTTTGACAACTTTGACAACTTTGACTTATTGACCTATTGATCTATTAAACTATTGACCTATTGATAACTTTGACAATTTTGACATCTTTGAAAACTTTGATAACTTTTAAAATTTTGAGAACTTTGAGAAATTTGACAATTTTGATAAATTTGACAACTTTGACCTATTGACCTATTAGGTGGTAATTGACATATTGATATATTGACATATTAGGTGGTATTGAGTAATTAACCTATTGATCAATTGACAACTTTAACAACTTTGACAATTTTGATAACTTTGACAATTTTGGCAACTTTGACAATTTTGAAAACTATGACATATTGACCTATTGACCTATTAAGTGGTAATTGACCTATTGACCTATTAGTTGGTATTGATTAATTAACCTATTGACCTAGAAAGTGACTTGTTGTGTATTTTACATTTAGTAAATGTGATTCCATTAGTTTCATGTTATCCTTGAAGATCCTTGAGGCCATGGATATGTTGTCATTTGTGTAAGGTTGCAGGTGGATGAATGATTGTAGGTGGTAACAGAGAAGTGACTATAGGTCACAGTCAAGGAAGGGAGCTTAGATGTATCCCACCAGGTTTGTAAGTTATGAGTCATCATCTATTAGTTTTGAACGTGTTGAACCTATACAAATCTAAAGAGAAATGAGTAAGACATATACCCATATACCCTATTTTGCCTATGAAAATCCAATATGAAAGTAAATGGTTATTTATCACAAAAGGAGTATGACTTTGGTGTAGATAATGATATATAGATTGAGAATAATCTTTGGGTGGAAGGTTAATTGTTATTTATACAAAAGATAATGGTAAAGAATAAACATATAGTCCTCTAGAACAAAGAAACCCTAGCTATACCCTATTTTGGGTTAACAGTCACAATGAAAAAGGAAGTAAGAGTTGTTTCTTAATATTTTCAAGTATGTCATTAAATCTATGGACTTGAAAGATGGTGCCATAAAAAAAGGAGGTTTTTTAGTTTAGAATATGCACGAGAGATTTGAAATTGAACTAATACTCCATGTTGTGCCTTTTTGTGTCTTGTTGTTCCCTATATGTGGAATTGAATGTTGAAGTGTGTTTGATCACTTTTAATAGGTTAAGGTAGGTGTGATTTAACCATGTAAGAACATCTATGATAACAAATTGACTCCTTGAGACCTATATCAAGTTTTAGTATTTGAAACTTAAGAGGATTTCTTAGTGAGAAGATAGTGAAAGACTGAGAGGATGTTTGTGAATGGAATGTATGAAATGAGTTAGAGAATGAATGTGAGAGGTCTAATGAAACCAAGAAGTGTCTTCAAAATTTACAAAAATTAGGTACAAAGAGAATAAGGCCATTAAGACTAAGTGATAAGAGAGTCATTAGTCATTTTCACTACACACAATGAAATAAAAACTTTAATTTAAAAAAACATGAGAGATCCAAGATTTATAGCATTGAAAAGAATAATTTTTTAATCCTCATTTATGTGTACAACATTAAATATGATATCTGATATATAATAATTTGGAAGATCAAAACAACACTATACAATAACACATAATGAAATAAAAATTGGATATAAATTAGATATATTACCATGATAGGCATACAATATAGGCACATGTGTCCAATGTTAATAATACATAGATTGCCATGATAGGCATGCAAAAAAAATTATCCACTAACATAGTATTTAATGTTGGTTGATTGTCATATATGCATATACAATGCCAAAAATGCATCAATTGACATATAAGCATATAAAAAAGTACATCTCATGTGTAAGACATATTGTTCATCAAATAACCTCTATGTTTTTGTCTTCTTTGAAGATGGCTATCCTTGGAATGCCCTGCTAGTAGATGGAGACCCCTCTAATGCCTTGGATTGTTCCAAGGTCTGACTGTAATTCTTACACTCATAACTAGCTTGTAGTTGAGCCTGTTCAAATACAAGAATTATTATGAATTCAAAATAAAATACATTCAAATAATTTCTAAGAAATTAATTATAAACTACAATAAAAAAATCATTTAAACATGTGTACTTACTGCAAGCTTGTTATCCTACTCAATCTATTTTTCATTCTCAAACAAGTTAATGGTAGGCTCAGTTATCCGAATAGGTGTCTCAAATATGGGAGGAACATGAGAAGTTTCCCAAATCACCATCTCAATGGGAATATCAATTGTCATAGGACAACCCTACATACACAGTACATTTACATAAGTTATATTTTCCCTAAGTACATGTACTAAAATTATTAAAATAAGTCTAATTTTACAACTCAAAATTATAAGAACTAATATATATCACTATCAATGCTTGTACATATGACATTGTAGTAGCAATGCCTATGTCTATCTTAAATTGTAGAGAGGGAGGAGTGTCTAATCCATCCATCTTTTGTTCATGTAAAAAATATCTCACTTAGTTTTATATAAAGTATCAAATCTTATATATAGAAATAAAAATGATCAATAGAAGCACTTGTATATAAAAGATATATCTATATAAGTACAAGATTAAAATGACACATTATAGGAAAGAATAAGATAATCATGCACATAAAAATACACTTATATCTAAATTGATAATCCATCTATTGAAGTGTTAAAGCAACAGCCTTATACCAAAACCAAAATTAGAGGATTAGTGAAAGGGAATATATAATATACTAGTTTCTTTATTCATAGATAAATATAAATATACCTGGGTCAAGATCTTCAATTTATACTATATTACATGTTGGATTATATTGGTTATTGATTTATTACTTGTCTAAAAATAGGGGTTTGACTTAGGTAGGACCCTTATAACTACTTCCTTTTTGTATAGTCTTACAAGGTCATTTTCAATCTTATTATCACTTTTCAAGGAAGGAGAATAAAGAGTAGGCATGCTTGAAAATCATCGCCCCTTTTTTAGAAATGATTTGGGCAAATAATGGGTGGGTTTTGACACTCATGCTAAATCTTAGCCTAATCACAAGGATGTATGTGTTGGGCATGGCATTGATGATTATAGTAGTTCCTCATTATTTGTTGGAGATGGTTGTTGAAGTGGATTGGTGTGGAATATTTATTTTACATGCCTACCATAATACACACACACACACACACACACACACACACACACACACACACACACACACACACACACACACACACGTGGATCTTATACAAATGTTGGGTGCACAAATATAGATGGGAAAGAGAGAAAAGGGATTATTTGTGTTTACCCATCTCAAAGATGAGGAAATATTTATGCTACATGTGAATTCATGTCAAGTTTGTGTCCTTATGGTTTTATATGCAATATGGTCATAGGAATTTTATTTTACATTATTAGGAATGTCTTTGGGAAAGAGATATATGAATGATAATCCAATTTAATAGGATATTAGTATTTCCAATCTAATTTCCACTAGGTAAATGGGTGCATATTCATAAGGATGCTTCAAATATTTTATGGCAAAATGTTCTTCATGTTTTCTTCATAAATAATGTCCTATCCCTAAAAGCATGTAATAGATTTCTTGTAAAATAGTGTATTAACCTCGGGCAACAAAATGAGAAAATGTATCGTATGGGTAATGGGTAGAAGATATGAATACAACAGCTACATATTTAATCAATGACTAAATATAGTTGTAACACAACTATCCCACTCATTAATTTTATAGGATTAACTGTGGTTGTTTTCATGAAAAAAATTGTGAAAAATTGTTAGTGTGTGAATGTGTGTAACTCTATATTATTATGTTATCATGTTTTATTTTCAGTAATAAAAGTTTTTTAACTAGGTTTCAAGTAACAAATTAGGGTGTTACATGTTTGTATCAAATCATGGTTCAAAACTTTTGGACTTTTGGACCAACCATGCTTTTTATTATTATATATTAAAAAAAATTTAGGTTTCTTATTGGAATGATTTATCATCATATAATTAACATGACCATATTTTATCTTTTAATTGTAGGTATAAAATATCAACCATGATCAAACAATATGAGGAAAAGAGCAAAAACCTTGTATTAAAGTTGTGCTACCTAGGGAATCTTTGATAGATAGAGAAGAGGTTGTAATTGTGAAACCCAATGACTTGAAAATATGTGTAGTGCTAAGCGAACTCAATGATAGGATGCCTCTATGGAAAATTTAAGGAATAGGATAAAATCATTCCATGAGTGTGACTATGATCATAATGTTCAGCAAGAGAGAGATACCAATATATTTCATGGAATATCATCCATTGGGGGTGCTTATGACAATGGTGACACACATGAAAGCTTGGATGAAATTACCCACAAACTAAATAAATTGAAAAGGGTCTTAAATTCAATAAGATGAATCTTTGTTAAGGAAGTTGACGCTTGGATAATAGGTATGAAATGGTTCTTTCAAATAAGATTTTTCTCAATAAATAGTATGGACATTTTATTTATTTTACAAATTTTAGATGAAGAAACCTTGTGTTGGGACTATCAAGAAATAATTATGAAATATGACCATAACCACTTGGGTGACGTTTAAGGAATGACAACACTACTTATTAGATATCTACTTAAATGATAGAGTAAATACATTGCATAAACTCTATAAAAATGATAATACTGAAAAGGAATATAATGCATGTTTTTTAACCTTGTTTTAGTATATGGGATACATCCAAGATGAGCTAATGAAATGCAATCTCTATCTTAGGATAATGTTGGTTATCATTGGGAATAAGGTACAAAAATTTTGAACACAATACATTAGTGTAAGAGTATTGTAGGATTTTACTCCTAAGGAAGCATGGTCCAACGTAAGACCATTCATGACTTTTATGTTTTTAGTTGTTTTATTTTTGCATTAATTCTTGAGAAGATAAGTAAATTAGATGCAAAGAGAAAAAAATATATGTAAAAAAATATATTCATAATAGATGTAAAGAGCAAAACATAAATGTAAACAATTTTTACCTCTATTTAGCTAAATGGTGTCATCCTAATTGAGGTAGATACATTCATGAATGGCCCAACAATTGGATCTAAATATGTAAAAAATGGCTATGAAAAATCAAATGTTGTAAATGTCGATTGTGATGATGAAGGAATAACCACCTCCTGTGACATAAAAAAATGACATATATATTATATTAAGTTTCTATGTAAATCAATTGTTAGCTAAATTAAATTTTCAAATATAACTTAAATTTAACATGACATTTATATAAAATATACCTACATCTATGTGATGAATAATGTTTGCATGTCAAATGTGCATGCCAAAAACTCATCACTCATAAGAATATTATCTAATCCATCTAAACCAATGATGTCATCATCATCAAAAGGTCCTATATACATAGATCCACACAAACTACAAGGGTAAAGTCTAGGTTAGGTAGCCTATGGCATATCTGTAGCATCACTCCATGAAAGCCTACTCATATGTTAAATGAGTGTATCAGTGAGTGAAACAAGATCATGGGTAGTGTTTATCTCCATGACCTAATGAACTATAGAGGGGATCTCAAGCTCAAGAGGCTTTTAGATATGAATATGTACAGGTCAATTAGGTGTATGACATGTACTTGGTCGATCATATATATAGCCTTTTCCTTGACTTTGAAACTCACTAAAATCAAAATAATTGGGAATCTCATTGAGAACAAACTCACAATAGAGTTTCCTTAAAAATATAATGGGAACTCATGGTTTTTGCATGGAGGATAATCAAAGACCATCCACCATCGATCCCAAAAATTAGTTGTGATTAAGTTATGTATATAATGATGGATATAAAAATGTTTAAAAGTTATGGGAAATTGGGTATTAGTGGTTGGGTTGATGAATATGGTGCAAATGTTAGATTTTGAAACATATTTGGTCTTGACCTGAAGGGTTGACAAATTACTAGCATAATATGCCCTACAAGTATCCCTATATGAGGTCCATCAATCAATTTAACTCATTATAGAGTCAATTTGACCTAATAAGGTTTATAGGGAATCAAATAGTTGGGTATAGTGGGGGTTGGTCAAACTGGGATCTGTCATTCTATCAATTAACTCTTCAATTTCAAGTTTGTTTACCACAATGTTGTTAATCAAAACCTCTTAACTGCAAGAGGGTTATAGGGAAATGTGGGAGGGATAGGTTGAGGGATATGAATAATAATAGGGTTTAGTGGAGGGTTAGGAGGAGGATAAACTAGAGGTTTCTATGGAGGGTTGGGAGGGTTAGCAGGATAGACTGTTAAAAAAATAAATTATAATTAAAAACTAGGGTTAAATAATTAAAATTATGAAAAATTAGGATTAAAAAGGGAATATTTCAATCACTTACCTCTCCTACATAGTGGTATCATTGATCAATAGGTCCATGGGATGAATTTGGAAACTTATTAGCACTCTCTGGAGTATTCTACGCCAAAACACGATTACAGAAGCTATGGGAGAGCGAGGGAAATCGAATGCAAAATGAGTTTTTTACATTTGGGTTTCCCTTTTTATTTTATTTTTATGTATAGG
>JARHVA010010743.1:122500-134785 GCA_037957365.1 Torreya grandis | reverse complement strand
ATAAGAATATTATGAATTTAATTAAAATAAAAAATAAAAAAATTATTAGCTCTATTTTTTTGTGTTTTTATTTGCATGAAATTTTTGGGCATTGAATTTTGGTATTAGAGACAAGTTAAAACACAAAGAGCTTTGGGGATCATTTATTGGTGTTGTTTCTTCCATAATGAACCAATACATGTATTAGTAAGTGCTCCACCTTATGAAGAGATAAGAACAATACACATAGACTCACTTAAACTATGGAATATTTTAGCTAAGTATCTAATGTATGGATTATTGTTATTGGTTCTTAAAACCATAGAGTTTTATTTTGATAAGACGATAAAGTGTCTTGTTTATTTAGGGTTTAAATTGGTCTTTTAAGTTTAGTGACCTCTTTCGAGTTACATTGCCTTGCCACTCAATTAGATCATGATAGAAACTTTTAATTTTTGTTTTATTACTTTTAGTATTGTGTTTAGAACTAATCAAGGTGTTATTAGTGAAATCATTCTTTTTTTGCTAGTTGTTAACTCTTGCTTAGCAACTAGTTCAAGAAATGTTTTAGTACAAACCCTCCGTAGGCCAAGAAAACTTGTCTCACTAGACCATAATGGATTACATAGATTCATAATTATAATTTATCCACATGAATGACCATGTGATATAAATTGGTGATACCATGTGGATGTACTTGTTAGAGAACATTGTGTTGTTCAATATGCTTTCACCTGTCCCGTATGGTGATTGGTTTTTATCCCCTATTAGTAGTGAGACATGCTTTAATTTATAAACACATTAGAGAGGATTATGATTTGGTTTTTCCTAATGAAAAGGATATATTAAACCTTTTTACATGTATATCACATTGAATGGATTGATGCATCCTTTATAGTTTGAGTTTAATGATAATTAGAGGATTAACTTCTCATATAGAAGTTTTGACTTACAATGGTGGCCCAATAGGGTGGGTCACCTTGAAGGGTTAATGACATTTGAGTAATCTAAGTATATTTTAGATTTTTTTTAGTGGTAACAATAGTGAATTTACCTCCTCATTGTTAATTATTCTTGTTATAAGAGTATAACTTTGATTTGGTAGCTTATATGCTAGTTTCCTAGATCATATAGATTAGTTTTGTTTGTGATTTATAAAATTTGTAGGTGTGAATAATTTGAGGAGATACTTATCCTTTTGGAATTTTCAATTACATAATTTTGGTATCACAAGTTGGGAAAATGCATGAAAAATCTAGTGTCATGCAATATCAAGTTAGATGCTTGTGTAGGGGCTTGTAGTGCCTCATTTTCTTAACCATGCCACACACTTGTTTGGATTGTGAATTTGGACGATTCTTGAGTATGGTTAATTAGTAATGTATGATTTAACATCCATGATTATTTGGAATTTTGTTACCTAAGTGGATGTATTATTTAGTGGTGCCTTTTTATTAATCATATAGGAGTGTCATTGATACATTGACTTCTTGTATAATGTTTTTTCCCCTTTTTTGTAGGTTGTCATTGATTATTGTACAAGTTACCTGGAATGTCATTTATGTGTGTTTTAGATTTGACCTTGAGAAGCTAAGTTCTAGGGGCATGGTTAATTACATAACACATATAAATATTGGAAGTTGTAACATTGTCTTTTGGACCCCTTTTTGAATAAAGAGATTTTTAGTAGGAGTGAATAACCTTGGTGAATGCCTATACCTTATTAGATTTGTTATTTGACTAATTCAAATTAGTTCCTTATGATTACTTATTGTTTATTATGTTGGGTAGGCAAGTACCTAGAATGTTCATGAGTTTCATGGATATAGGTTCCTAGAACCTTCTTAATTGTCATTGAATAAGAATTTTGGTGATTATTAGACCCTTTAATTGGTAAAAAAAGTCACAAAAATACACTTTTGTTTTATGTTTTAGGTGATATGAAAGAATGTGATTCATATTACTTAAGCTATTTTACACCTTTTAGAGAGGTTTTGTGCCTTGTGGATGGAAATTCTAAGGGAGGGGACCTATAAATACCTCTCAAGAAATAGTAATACCATTTAGTGGTGGGAATCCTATTAATTTTAGAGGAATGTATAGTTGATTTGAGAGTATATTCATTTATGTTAGGAGTTTATTTATGGACTAGTATTCCATATGTTCCCTTGGTTTGGGAAGTGGTGTTGTTTATCATATAGCTAGATTTGAGATGAGTTGATATTATATAATATTATAAAGACATATTCATAATTACACTAAGTGGATTCATATCGTTCATGATATTAAGTAGGTGTTCCATTTATCAGGGACTAGTTTCTGAAGTGTTGTTTTGACTACATTCCTAGGCCTTAGTAAAATGTTATGTTTTACATCATGTTGGTTAGGGAAATTGTATAATGGGAGTTGATTGAATCCTCCCTATGGTTTACTCTTACTATTGTTTAGGGAAGCATGCTATGGTTTATTCTATTTTACCACTTTCACGTGATGAGTGTGAGGTGGTTATGGCAACTTGGATTTGTGATATATTCTTCATCTCATGTGAGGTTATTAAAGAGTTGATCTTTAAATGTTGATACAATAACTCCATAATCCATAATATTTTATTTTTAGATCCACATTAATTATTATTATTGTGATTTACATTGACAAATTTTAATTACATGATGTGGTAAAACTTAAAATTATTTTAGTTCCTATTTTGTATTTATAAGTTGAATTGAAATATCTCTTTTTATGGCATTCTATAATCACCTAAAAGTGGTATTTGAGTGCTAAGACTACATATCCCTATATTAGCCCTATACCTATCCTACATCCTATTATTAAACTTATCCATCCTTTACATGGGTCACAAACATCCCTAGTCATCCCTAAAGTAGTCTCAGACCCTCATTTCTTGATCCTAGCTCTTTGTGCCTAGTGTTTTACCACTTGGGCACTATCACCATAATAAGGACACTAATTCCACATGGTGATAGTGTCCCAATAATGGTGATAATTTAATTTACCTCTATTTTTCACAAAAAGATATATTTTCAAATATAAAACCTCTTAGGGTCAGCCTATACTCTTTTTATATGCACACAAACATCAAAACAATATAAATACATGACTTTTAGTCATCTAAACACTAGATGGAATTTAGATGAAAAAATAAATTCAAACACAAAATAAGTTATGTGTAATTAAGTTTATCAATCCCTATTCTACCCTAATTTTGCATACTACCATCTACAATAGTCCTAAGCTCAGATTAGCTAGATTTCTAGTCTCAAACACATTCAAGGTACTTAAGGCCACTATCATACTAGCTTCACTTACACTTGCACTAAAACTTAGGTGGGGAGAACTAAATACATACTTATCCCTCCTTAAAGTATTGGTATGTAGTAAACTATCATCACAATGGGGTTTTGAGGATGTCTAGTATACCCCACAAACAAACACACTTTTTAGTTTGTATCAATCAGATGCCCTAAAAACATGAAAGATTAGGGTTTGATTATAAATTAAATAAAAATAGTTAATATATAGGGTTTAAAAACTCATGCATGTTAGAATAAACATAATAAATCCAAATAAATGTGCACTTATAAGCTTAGGATAATCTTGCATAAAGGAAACTACCGCTAATATAGGGACACTAATACCACATTTCCAATAATAGAACTACTATACAATTAGGGAGCTATTATTTAGGAGGAGTTTTGAAACTTATTTGATATTTTTAACACTCATACCATCATCCACCTTAGTTTATAGCCTCCATATCATCTATCTCAATTATTTTCTAAGTTTTTACTTGTACTATTTATTACAATTTATAGAAAGGTCAAAGCTAGTCAATTTTTAAAAAAATCAATAGATGTATTTATTTAATATTATTATCCTAATTTAAAATACTCAAATATTTAAAAAATTTAATATTTATAATTACTATTTCCTAAAAGTTTAAAATATTTTGTGAACTTGACTTACTTCAAATATTGCACAAAACTTAACCCTAGATAACCCTAGGGTTTATATTTCAAGAATTTATATTTTATATCCCTATTATTTATGAATTTATTTGATATAATCATGATAATAATGACATAAAAATTCTATCATTTAAAAAAAAAGTTTAATACCTTCATTATCATGTTTGTTCCCTTTAATTCAAAATCAACTTAGAAAACACATAAACACATGTATAGATGATGCTTTATATCAATTGAAATATATGTCATATTTCATCACATGTTATATTTATATTATGTGTAATTACATTAAAAATAAAACCCTTACATACATAAAGGATTTATTACGTAAGCTAATAATTATGTTTCAAGTTTCATTGTCATATCTTATACATAGGAAATAATCTCTTTTTCCTCTTCATCTCCATGAGGGTGATAACTACTTTCCATCTAACTAGGTTCATGCTATTACTCCTTCATGAGATGAAGAAACATATAATATAGTTACTAGTGCCCATAATCAACCTATCCACAATTCTTACCTATAGGGTGTGTGCCTACATGTTTATTTAGAAGCAACCAGGGTTTGCACTTGTGAGACTCTAAGAGATCAATTACCACTATGAGCAAGATAATATCATATTTAAATAATCAAAATCAGTTATTAAGTGAACATGTTACATTATTATAAAATCAAATTACATTTACATAGTCTTCAAAATATGTTATCGTAAATCATGTTTATGCATCTACACCTAGAAGAGTTTTTCCTAACACTCTTTCATATCCAAATCATAATTCATAACAAAATACATCTACAACTAGTGATTCAAAAAACATTAAAATATTAAATAAGAGTTCACATGAGGTTATAAACTAAATCATTAAATCTAAATTGACCAACCTACCCCCTCTACACCCATTGAGGAGATACAAATATTATTGTGCATATCATAGAATGCATGGGCACCACACTGAATCATGTTTAGCATTGAAAAGAAAAATATAATAGATAATGGATATAGATTACTCAAATAGTGATACATAATCCAAACAACATACAATGGCACATGTAAAAATTCAAAAAGGTTAAAATTTAGAAATAGTACAAAAATGGTTACCAAAGCATAACTTATAATAATAAAAGGTTAACACATCATAATCACAATAGGAAATAGTACACTAAACATAGGTAAAGAAAGTAAAAGATGAAAATATACCTCTCCAAAATGAGGTTTAAATTTTAAATAAGTATGGGTTTAGTAAAAATATATATAAAATTTTTATTATCATGGTCAAGGTTTGTGAAAGTAGGCCTAATGCATCACTAATCCTATTCTAGAAGTTGATAATGTTGGTCAAAAAGTTTTAGGATTTATTAAATATCCTAAGGCCAATCATTCATAGATACATTTTATCAAGGTGAAATATCTAGATACATAGGGCATGTTACATAAAGAGCAAGAACTTAAGTTTCAAAGTCAAAATAATGCTAAGCCAAAAAACATTCTCAAAAAAGGCTTTCTAGCAAAAGAGCCTCCAGAGTACCATATGTCTAAAATTAGCACAATTTCATAGGAAAAAATCACAATCAACATTCCAAAGCACAATTCACAAAGTTCAACTCCATATTATGAGGAAATTCCATCTAAAATTCTAGGTTGTAATGATTCCATTGATGAACAATACTCAGATTCCTATTACAACACCATTCAAATACAACATAGAAATCACACTGCATGAGCTATTACCATTCCTATTTTTGACATAGGCCATAATGATAGTGAATCATGATTGTTCCCTTTAATTCAAAATACATAAACACATGTATAAATGATGCTTTACATAAATTTAAATATATTTCCCATTTCATATCATGAAATATTTCTCTTATGTAGAATTCCATTAACAAGCAAACCCTTACACACGTAAAGGATTTAGTATATAATATAACAACTATGTTCCAAATTTCAATGTCATATCTTATACATAGAAAATAATGTCTTTTTTCTCCTCATCTATATGAGGGCGATAACTAATTTAAATCTAAATAGGTCCATGCTATCACTCCTCTATGAGATGAAATAACCTATCTATTGTTACTAATTCCCATAATCAACCTATCCACACTTCTTCCTTACAGGGTGTGTGCCTACATGTTCATTCAGAATCAACTAGGGTTTGGACTTGTGAGACTCTAAGGTATCAAATTACTAGTATGAGAAATATAATATAATATTTAAAGAAACAAAATCAATTATTATGTAAACAAGTCACATTATTAGAAAATCACATTACATGTACATAGTCTTCAAAATATGCTAGTGTAAATCATGTATATGCATCTACACATAAATCATGACAAAACACATCTATAAAACTAGTGATTCAAAAAATATTAAAAGATAAAATAAGAGTTCAAGTGAGGTTCTAAAGGAAATCATTAAATCCAAATTGACCAACCTACCCCCTCTAAACCCATTGAGGGGATATAAATATTATTGTGCATATCATACAATGCATGGGAACCACACCAAATCATGTTTAGCATTGAAAATAAAAATATAAAAACTAATGGATACAGATGACTTAAATAGTGATACATTATCTAAACAACATACAATGGCACATATACAAATTCAAAAGGGGTTAAATTTATAAATATCACAAAAATGGTTACCAAAGCATAAATTAGAATAACAAAAGGTTTACACATCATAATCATAATAAGAAATAGTATAAGAAACACAAGAAAAACAAGTAAAAGATGAAAATATACCTCTCTAAAATGAGGCTTAACTTTCAAAGTAGTATGGGTTTAGTAAAAAATATCTATAATAGTTTGATTATCATGGTTAGGATTTGGGCAAGGAGGCATAATGCATCACTTATCCTATTATAGAAGTTGATAATGTTAGTAAAAAATGTTTGGGATTTATTAAACATCCTAAGGAAAATCATTCACAAATTTATTTTATCAAGGTAAAATATCTAGATACAGAAGAAATGTTACATAAAGATAAAGAAATTAAGTTGTAAAGTCAAATTCATGATAAGTAAACAAACATTCTTAAAAAAGGCTTTCTAGAAAAAGAGCATCTAGAGCACCATATACCTATAATAAACATAATTACAAAAGGAAAATCACAATCAACATTACAAAGTACAATTCAAAAAGGTCAACTCCATAGTATGAGGCAATTCCATACAACAATCTAGGTTATTATGATTCTAATGATGAACAATACTCATATTCCTACTGTAACACCATTCAATTACAACATAGCAATCACACTGCATGAGATATTACCATTCCTATTTTTTACATAGGCCATAGTGATAGTGAGTCTCCCATGAGACTCATTAGTTAGTATTGTTCCTCCCTTCTTGTACATAATTTCCTTATTTATTGCTCCTTGTATATAGTTTAATTTTCATGTTTCTTGTACATATATTATATTTAGAAAATACAAAAAAAATATAACATTTCAAAAACAAAAAAAACATTCAAATATTTACTCAAAAAGCATAAAATTATATATTGTATGCATTACCATGTTTACATCTCTTATATTTTCTAGGCATTACATATGTTAGATATCTTAGTATAGATGGTTTTATCATACATACATGATACACCTATGATTTTCAAGTGATTGTAGATTACTACATGGCTTAGGTCGACTACACTATTCTAAATTCACTATTATCTACCACTAGGGACATATACACTAATACATGGGTTTTGCATTTGAAATATTCACCTATTTTGGGGCATACTATACATAATTTTGATTACCAAGTTACATATATATATACTCTACATCATAGATTTATCATTTTTATATCTTGATATTGATCATGCTACACTTACTCAAATTTTTTATCATCTAGTACTACTTTAGACTTAATATATGTAGATCTTAGATCTTACACATATTTTTATTATATGTTCATGCATAATTTCATTTTTATATTTCCTAGTATATAATTGATTATATCTCTATGCTTTTTATATTTTAGGCCATTTAAATATGCCATCACTCTTTGTATCTACACCACTTCTTTTCATAGCTTGTATGCTTTGGACATGTGCCCATGTCCTTATGTGTGCCTTATTAATTGTGTATGAAGACATTTGAACATGTCCATCTATGTGTCTCTAAGCCAATTTGATTGTTTCTTGTGTATGTGGACATTTGAACATGTATAGTCACATGTGCCCATGTCACTTGTTTTATTTTACTTTGGTGTACTTTACATGCCTCATGTGTGTTGTATGTATGCTTTATTATATGTGTCATGGTGATGACACTTGTATCTTTATTGTTAAACACTCTAGTTTTAGATGCCATGAGGGACCTCATGTATCTCCCTTCCTACTTGGCTTCCATGATGGACATCATGCCCCATCCCCCGAGGTAGATACTCAATTACTAATTAGATTTGGTGTTACATACATTGTTATATCTATCTTGATACCTTTATGAATTCTATACATGACATACATCATACATTACAAACTTATCCTCAAATTATCTTACATTATGATGTTATGTATGCATATTATATTGGATTATTACACAGATATCATATATGCTCCAAAAAACACACATCTTATAGAGGTTTTTCTTTTGAGGATAATTCTTGCACATGTTCAATAACTACCATCAAAAGAGGGGGTATTCATAGGGTTTTTTCATATAGATTAGGTTTATATAATGCACTCATAGTACATTTTATCACATAGGCTCATATTATAAAAATCAAACTTAGGTAAACATAGTGATAAAATCCCTGACACGAAGATTAACATAGTTGCATATAAATCAGAGTAAAGGAAAGTAACACCCAAATTGAGACACTAGTAACACATATACAATAATGAATTTACTTTTAGAGATATGTTGTTATTATCCAATATCCTCAATTTTATAAAAACATAGATTGGATAGAAAAGTATAGTAGGTACAATATATATTTACACAGGTTTAGTTATAGAGTTATCAATTCATACAAGTTTTGCTTAGATTATGCCACTTTTGATCAAATTCATACTATTGTTCTAAACTTCGGGGCATCATGTGTGAAATGACCATTCCCATATTTAGTTTAGATACCTAGATACAATTTATTACAACTCAGTCCAAAATCCATATGGCTAGATATAAGATTTTGGGAGCATGTGTTTGACACATTATTTTTGTATGCTCACTTACACACCAATTGATCAGATGGAATGAAAAATTCTATGCCATTTTATATGATATATACATCTAACATCATATTATAGGTTGTACAATAATTTCATGCCTTAATCCATATGTAGTGGTTGATATTCTCAAGTGGCCACAAAGATGACATAACCAATAAGTCATTTCTAGTTACATTGTGTAGTTTCAGTTTTAGATGCATTTACTACACATGGGTGGGAAATAATGGAGTCATATCCTACTTGATTTATTTATCCACCTAAATGAGAGGGTTGAACATACCATCAATTCAATTGAGCTATTCACATGTTATGATCCAACAAGCAGGGGTGGGCAATGATGGAGTCAAAACTAGATTGAGTTATTGAGCCATTAACACATGAGGATTGAGCAAGCCATTAACTCAATCCAAGATATTCACCAATTAATAACTATATAAATAAATAGACATAGGCTATCACTAATTTTATGCATTGGTTCTTGTACCTAGTTGAGGTGTATTCATTCATTTCCTCTCTCTTAGCCCTTTTACTTAGTTTTACTTCTTTACTCACTTTAATATTTGATTTTGATATATATTAAGGACTGATCTATGCACATTTAACTTATAGGACATGTATTATATCATGATTCACACACTCATACCCACATTCATGGTCTTCACCTCTTAGATAAGGCTAGGTATGATCCTTTTTCATTTATCCTAGTCATTTCACTTTACTACATTTCTAGAATAAAGGAGGGGTAAATGTAGTCACCTAAAATTGGTATTTGAGTGATAAGAGTGATAATTGAGACTAAATATCCCTAGATTATCCATAGACCTATCTTATAACCTATTATAACACTTATGCATCCTTCATATGGGCCATAGGCATACATAGTCATTCCTAAAGTAGTCTTACACCCTCATTTTCTAATCCTAGCCCTTTATGCTTAGTGTTATACCACTTGGACACTAACACCATAATAAGGGCTCTATTATCGCATGGATCTAGTATCCCAATAATGGTGATAATGTGTTTTCCCTCTCTTTTTCATAAATAGATATATTTTCAAATCTAAAACTTCTTAGGGTTAACCTAGACATCTTTTATCACGTACACAAGCATTAAAATAGTATAAATACATGAATTTTAGCCCTTTAACCACTGGAAGGACATTAAAATTAAAATACACATTCAAAATTAGAAAAAGTTGTGTAAAATTGAGGTTATCAATCCATATTATTTTGTACTTTTACATATTACCATTTATAATAGTCTTAAACTTAGATTACCTAAATTTATAGTCTAAAACACATTCAAGGCACCAAATGCCACTAAAATACAAGATTTGATTGCACTTTCACCAACACTTAGGTGGGAATAACTACATCAGTCTTGATCTCTCCTTAGAGTACTGGTATATAGGAAACTCTCATCATAGTGGGGTATTTAAGATGCCCAACCTAACCCACTAGCAAACACATTTTTTATTTTGTATTGACTTGATGCCCTAATAACATGGAGGATTAGTGTTTTCTCACAAATTAAATCAAAATGGGAAATATACAAGGTTTTAGAAAACATGCATGAAGGAATAAAACTTAGATATCTAAACGAAAGGTGCACTTACTAGCTCAAGATAGTCATGCATAGAGGACACTACTACCAATATAGGGACACTACCACCACATTTACAATAATGGTTCTACTATCTAATTAAGGTAATACTATCTAGGAGGGGTTATAAAATTGATATCTTATTTGTAACACTCAAACCATCTTCTACCTCAGTTTTTATCCTTTAAATCATTTCTCTAAGTTGTTTTTTAGCTAAGTTATTTTTGCACTATTTATTACTATTTTTAGAAAGGTCAAAGCTAGTCAATTGTGTAACAAATCATTGGTTATATTTATTTCATATTATTACCCAAATTTAGCATACTCATATCTTTAACAAACATAGTATTTATAGTAGCTATGTCCCAAAAGATTAAAACACTTTTCTTACTTTGGATTTTGAAGTTGTTTAGCCATTTATTATTTTGAAACTTTATTGGTTGATGGAGCTCCTAATTTTATTTCTTATCTTCAATTTGAATTGAATTAGGTTGTTTATCCATTTTCAATTTTATTTTTATTTGGTTCATATTGGGTTATTTTTTTATCCTTTGTATATTGAGTTAGGCTGCTTAGCTGATCGATTTTAATTCTTGATTGGATTAGTATTTTCTCATATTGTTTTAATGTGTCATTTTGATGAACCTTTTTTTTTACCTTTCACCTTGAGTGACTATGGAAGTATTAGGTGATATGTATGATGCTAGTTAATCAAGGAGATAATATTGCATTTATTTTTGTAACTTGTAGAGCAAGTTAAGAGGCATTATTCTACTTATATTTTATAGAAGTTATAAGGTCAATGAGATCCTTAACTTTGGTTATTATATTAATTGTTAGCACATTTTCCTCCTAAATTTGAGAGTGATGGAGATGGTTAAATTTTAATATTTTATATGTTAGTGTATTAATTTAATTTACATGATCTATTAGATGAGATCTTTGATTGTTAACTTAGAGATTTCATTGAGTTGAGTTTGTTGTATTTCATATGATTATTATAATAACCTTTAATCTATATTTATGACATTTAGTGACTTCTACAAGGAAGTATGCATAAGGGGTAAGGGATTTAATACCCCTATTTTCACAATGCACCCCTATATACTTGTGGGGTGTTACTCATGCCTTGTTGAGATGTGCCCTATGTATCATTATGATTCAATATGGTTTTTGAGCCTTGTAATTGAGATATAGTTTTTTTATGATATGAGACGTTATGTTTTAATTTCACAAGAAAAATTATATGTGTATATTAAATAAGTATCTTATGTATAATTATATTAATTTATTTACACCAGTTGGATGTTCATTATGTTGAACATTGTTTCCATACAACTAAAGTGCTTGTTCTTTGACAAATATTTGAATTATGCATATGTTAGTGGAATTAATGTATTGTCATTATGGTTGGATGATATGGATATGTTGTGTGGATTGGAATATTATTGTGTTTATATTATTTAACTTTGGCTTCTAGGGTAGGATATTTTATGTTTACATTGAGTGTGAATATTACAAGGG